>PISX010007048.1:0-92264 GCA_004024625.1 Mellivora capensis
AAAAAAAAAAAAAACACAACACATAAATACATAACATCTTCTTAAATACATATTTTTCATAAGGGCATTTCTTATAAGAAATATCTCATATATACAAATAGCTTCAAAATATTAGCAAACCAGTAAATCTCTGGAATTACAACCATCTCCAAACCAAAATTCTACTGAAATTTAAATGGAACTGAGAACTAAAAGCTAAAATTAAATTACCTGTGATAATCTTAATGTTGCTATCAATTCCCCCCAAAATGAGGTATATCTTAATGAGTTTTAAAAAATGTCTTTATATAAAAATGAAAATTCCATCACCCAACTTTGATCTATCAAAACTTCAGTTACAAAAACTGTCAAGACAACTTCCTTTGAGGCGCCTGGGTGGCTCAGTGGGTTAAAGCCTCTGCCTTCAGCTCAGGTCGTGATCTCAGGGTCCTGGGATTGAGCCCCGCATTGGGCTCTCTGCTCAGCAGGGAGCCTGCTACCCTCCCCTGCCTGCCTCTCTGCCTACTTGTGATCTCTGTCTGTCAAATAAATAAATAAATAAAAATCTTTAAAAAAAAAAGGACAACTTCCTTTAATCATAATTGCTGAAACTAGACTCCAAATTTATAATATAAGCTGTAGTCAACTTCCTTAAATTTTTATAAATTATCTTAAATTCTTATTTTTCCAAAGAAAAGGCAGAATATTTAAATAATTTAATATTCTTTCCCCTTTTTAAAGATTTTATTTATTTATTTAAGAGAGACGGAGAGAGCATGAGCAGGGGTGGGGCAGTGGGAGAGGAAGAGGAATAAGCAGACTCACCACTGAATGGGGAGCCTGATGATGTGGGACTCAATCCCAGGACTCCAAGATCATGAGGTGAGCCAAAGTCAGACACTTAACTGACTGAGCCCCCAGGCTCCTCTTAATTTAATATTTCAAAGCCAACTAATATTTTGTCTACAACTTAGTTTAGCAAAAACACATAACCACAGAATTATTTCATCTCACATTATAAGCTTCCATTCACTGTAAGAACATTATGCAGTTTGTACCCAGGACCTGGATAAACCTACAGAGCTATGAGTAGCCCGGCTGTTAAAATAAGGAGCCAACACCAATGAAAGCAGCATTAGCATCTCGTATTCCTTCAAATTTGCAGCAGAAGGACGCCTGGGTGGGTTAGTAGGTTCAGTATCTGCATTTGGCCCAGGCAGTCCTGAGCCCCGGCTCCTGGGATTCCAGGGTCCTGGGATCGAGTCCCACCTCAGGCTCCCTGCTCGGAAGGGAGCCTGCTTCTCCCTCTGCCTGCCGCTCCCCCTGCCTGCACACCCTCTCTGACAAATAAATAAAATCTTAAAAAAAAAAAAACTGCAGTGGAACAACGTGAATGGAGACACAATGGAAAACACTTTCCTTATGCCTTTTTAAAAAGTTCGATTCTAAGGGAAGAAGAATGTGTGTGTTATAAACTTTAGAAGTATAGATCCCTTATTTTATACCTCACAAACTGACACCTACAGAAATAAAATGACTTTTCCAAGGCCACTGTGGCAGAGACTGCTTTTCTCCTTCCATAATTATAGGAATGTGGCTGGGTACTAGATATTTCAACTTCCTGTGCAGTACGAAGAGGGCATGTACTAAGTTCTCCATAGTGGAATATTGAGTGGAAATGACCTGTGCCACTTTAGGTGAGGGATTTTAAGAAAATTGTTTTGCCGCCTACACCTTCTCTTTTCTCTTCACTGGTCATAAAGGATGAAGAGTCAAGAGATGGAAGAAACCACCTGGAAAAGAGCCACCCACCAAAGAGAACCAACCACCTTAGATTATTCCATGGGCAACAAATAAACATCTACTGCGTTTGAGCCATTATTCATTTTCGTGCTCTTAGAGCAAATTGGACTTCACTAATTTAGTCAAACACGTAGTTTAGGTAGCTGCAAGGCCATGATTAAAAACCACATGCCCTCCCCTCAGTCACACTGAGTCCAATGATCTGCCTATTCTACAACTGTATTTTCCTCTCATCCTACTCCAACCAAAGAGAAAACAGAATGAAGAGGAGTGGGGGAACAACACTGATGAGACTATATTTACAATACCAGAAAATTATTCACTCCTATTTAAACTCAACAGCTTTCATCCTTATTTATTACTTTTCACAATCCATTTTTTAATTTTTTTTATTAATTTGACAGAGATCACAAGTAGGTGGGGGGGAGGGGGGAAGCAGGCTCCCTGCCGAGCAGAGAGCCTGATGCAGGGCTTGATCCCAGGACACCGGCATCATGACCTGAGTCGAAGGCAGAGGCTTTAACCCACTGAGCCACCCAGGCGCCTGCACGATGCATTTTAAAAAAAAAAAAAATGTCTTTATGTATTTATTTGAGAGAGAGAGAATGTATTTACTTGGGAGAAAGACAGAGACAAAGAGAGAAAGCATGAGGGGGCGATGGTCAAGAGGGAGAAGCAGACTCCCTGTTGAGCAGGAAGCCCAATGCAGGACCTGATCCCAGGATTCCAGGATCATTATCTGAGCCAAAGGCAGCTGCTCAACCAAATGAGCCACCCAGGTGCTCTCACAATGCATTTTTAAATGTCCTGGTAGAAATGAACATATTTACAGCCTTCTTTTTCCCCCAGACTAGTCATTGACTAGAATTACTGTATTTTTAATAAATAAATATAGAGGCATGAAGTATATGAATTTGAGGTATATATATGAAAGAATGCTAAGAAAAAGGGATACTTTAACACAGACTGGAAGGAAGAGAGAAAATCAGCTAGGCAAAGTAAGAGAGAACATATCCAAAAACCTAAGAAACCTCAAACACTTGAGGAATTCAAAGACAGCCTTGACAGGAACATGAAGAGGCAGGAAACAGAGGTAGAATGAGACCGGAGAGGCTAGCTACATCTAGATCTGGTAGACCGTATTAGGGTGTGGCCCTTAATATTTAAAAAACAAAACAGGAAAAGGTGCACCAGGGTGGCTTAGTCGTTGAGCATCTGCCTTCAGCTCAGGTCATGATCCCAGAGTCCTGGGATCAACTGGACTCCCTGCTCTGCAGGAAGGCTGCTTCTCTGTCTCCCACTCCCCCTGCTTGTATTCCCTCTCTCACTATCTCTCTTTCTCTGCCAAATAAATAAATAAAATCTTAAAAAAAGAAAAAAACGAAACAGGAAAAGACTCAATGAAGACTGTTAAACAGGTGAATAAAAACCAATCAAATAGGTGGGAGGGAGTGAAATAGGTAAAGGGGATTAATAGTATATTTATCCAGATGAGTACTGGATAATGTATAGAACTGCTCAATACTGTACACCTGTAACTAATAAAAAACTATATGTTAATTACACTGGAATTAAAATTAAAAACTGATCAAATAGGGCACCCTGGTGGCTCAGTGGGTTAAGCCTCTGCCTTCGGCTCAGGTCATGATCCCAGGGTGCTGGGATCAAGGTCCGCATCAGGCTCTCTGCTCAGCGGGGAGCCTGCTTCCCCCTCTCTCTGCCTGCCTCTCTACCTACTTGTGAGCTCTCTGTCAAATAAAAAAATAAAATCTTTTTTAAAAATTTTAAAAAATAAAGAAAACAAAAATTGATCAAATAAACAATTTTTATAAATTTTAGTGAGGAAATACATACGTAAAAATCATGAACCCAAGAGAAATATGGGCAAAATAATTAAACACAAATTTCACAGCAGCTCAAAAAACCCTTAAAATATGGGGGGAAAAATGTTTAACCTCATTAGTCATCAAGGTAACATAAATTAAAACCACAAGGAGATACCATTTCATAGATCACTGCTGGTAGGAGAATAAACTGATTCAACCTCTTTCAGAGTCTAGAATCAAAAATTCCTTTACTAAGTACATATCCTTGAAAAACTCTTAACCAATGATGTCACATGTACATGAATGAATGTTCAGTGTGGAACTGTCCATAATATTTGAAAACTGGACACAACCTAAACATACATTAATAGAATGGATCAATAAGTTGTACTGAATATTTTACAATATGGAAAATTAGTATAATATAGCTATACACATCACCATGATGAAGCTTACAACGTTGAGAAAAAAAAAGAATATATACAGTATGATTCCATTTACTTAAGTATAAACATGTTAAATATTTTTCAGAGATATACATATAGATGGTAAAGCTATAAAGGTTGGGGTGCCTGGGTGGCTTAGTCAGATTAAGCATCTGCATCTTGATTTCGGCTCAGGTCATGACCTCAGGGTTGTGAGACTAAGCCCTATGTTGAGAGTTGCGCTCAGAATGGAGTCTCCTTAAGACTCTCTCCCTCTCCCTTTGTCCCTCCCACCACCTTCCCAAAACAGGAAAGAAACAGGGGTGCCTGGGTGGCTCAGTGGGTTAAGCCTCTGCCTTTAGCTCAGGTCATGATCTCGGGATCCTAGGCTCAAGCCCCACATTAGGCTCTCTGCTCAGCGGAAAGCCTGCTTCCCCTCCTCTCTCTCTCTGCCTGCCTCTCTGCGTACTTGTGATCTCAGTCTGTCAAATAAATAAATAAAATCTTAAAAAAAAAAAAAAAAGGAAAGAACCAAAAATTAAGAAAATAAAATATTCATCTAAGTGTAGCTTGGGGAAAGGAAGAAAAATATACTACAAGACACAGGATTGGCCTAGCTATATGCAGAGGTTTTACTTTTTATTGTTTTTTTAAGTTATGTATTTCAGTTTTCATGTGATCTTCTGTACACATGCTAAACTTCACACTTCTTTAAATGGACTGAGAGCAATAACATATGTAAAGCTCCTAGGCAGCACCTAGCATAGAGAATGCATTTGATGGTGGAACCCACACCCCATTTTGCTCTGTGACCTCTGTGTTGGTGATGACTAAACCCAAGCTCCAGATTTCTCCTGTCACCTGCAGTTACTTCTCCTCCAGCACTGCTCCAACCTAAGAATCTCAACCATCCTCATGCCCTTACTGCTTCTCCTTATAACCTCTGTTGTTACCTCTAGATTCTGGGAGGGAACTGACATTAGCGCACACTGACATTAGCAGCTAACTGATATAAGGAGTTATAATTCTACCAAACTTTATTCCTGTTACCCTTGCTAATATCTAAATAGTGAGTTCCTGACCAACACGGACAAGCTCTTTTCAGGTTCTTTCAGGTTCTATACAGTGCCTGATACCAGACACCAGTAACCATCTGCTGAATGATAAATAAATAAATACAAACATTATAGAACTAAGCTATTACCTGAAAATAAGATAAAAGTTTAAAATCAGGCTGGTGCAGGAGTCCCTGGGTGGCTTAGTCAGCTGGGAATTCACCTCCTGATTTCTCCTCAGGTCATGAACTTGGGGTCCTGGGATCCAGCCCCAGGTGAGGCTCTAAGCTCAGCAGGGAGTCTGCTTGAGAGTCTCTCTCTCCCTCCCTCCCTTCACCTCTCCCCCTCTTCTAAAAAAATAAGTAAAATCTTTAATAAAAATAAAAACATGCTGGTGCTTATTCATATTTCCCAGGTCCTTTCATAGCACTGGGTTTTTTAACTGATAAATTGTCGACATACAATGTTATATTAATTTCATGTATTCAACAAAGTAATTCAATTCTAGAGCCCCATCAGAGTTTTAAAGAAGAATCTCTTAGATGCTCAGGAACAGCAGAAAGATACCTCCAATGCTGCTTTGAAATCTCTGCCCACAAAAATAGTGGATTTGTAGTCATGGCCTGTATATAATAATCCTCAATCATTAGTAATTCTAAAACCGAATTTTAAAAAAATTCTGAATAAAAAATTAAGATCTGGGGCGCCTGGGTGGCTCAGTGGGTTAAAGCCTCTGCCTTCAGCTCAGGTCATGATCCCAGGATCCTAGGATCAAGCCCCGCATCGGGCTCTCTGCTCAGCAGGGAGCCTGCTTCCTCCTCTCTCTCTGTCTCTCTCTGCCTGCCTCTCTGTCTACTTGTGATCTGTCAAATAAATAAATAAATAAATAAATAAATAAATAAAATTAAGATCTTTTTTCAAAGTAACATAGATTAAAGTTTTCATTTGTTTTTAAGTAACCTCTTCATCCAATGTGGGGCTCAACTTTATGACCCCAAGATATCGAGTCATATGCAAGCCAGGCGCCCCACATAAATTATTTTCTATTTCAGTTTTAACTATTATAATATTTATAATTATACTTAAAATATACTCTATTATGCGTGAAAATTGTTAATCCTCCACATAAACAAAACAATGATATTTAATAACATATGTAACATAAGAACATGCTCTTATATTGGAAAACTGTATTGACATCAACAAGGCAGCCATTTATACTGCCCTTTATATACTACTTCCTCTGTCATGTGGCAGTCAAAAGGCTAAGTGAGATGCTTGCAGCAAAGAAAACAGTTTTGAAAGGTCATGCTACACAGATAGCCAGGATTTCTTTCACAATATCCTCACTGTCTATGGTAGACTATATGGACAATCTGACCACAGTTATTTTCTGAGTAAAAGCAAAAACGATGTTATCAAAGGACCAGAAACAGCAGGCACTCAACAATATCATCTTTATGAACATTATTTTCTAACTGCATAAACGTTCACTACACATAAAGAAAAAGGACCCTGAGGCAAAGACTGGAGGAAGAGGAATTAGTAAAGACCGGAAGGCAAGTTTAAACCACTCAGTTTATTCACAGTGTTCATGTAACATGATAAGAAGCTTCTAAAGTAAGCTTTTTTTTTTTTTAAGATTTTATTTATTTTAGAGAAAGAGAGAGAAAAAGAGTACAAAGTGGGAGAGGCAGCAGGCAGAGGGAGAGGGAGAAGCAGGCTCCCTGCTGAGCAAGGAGCCCAAGGCAGGGCTGGATCCCAAGACCCTGGGATCATGACCTGAGCCAAAGGCAGACATTTAACCAACCAAGCCACCTAGGACCCCCATAAAGTAAACTTTTTGAAATTAAAACATATCATTTACCAACAAAAAGCATAATTACAGCAATACTGAAGACAAGAATATGATCTACTTCAAAATTTACAAATCTTAATGACAATTACAAGCATGGTGCAAAGGTTCAAAAACCACCGTAAGAGCTATAATCCCATCAACAATTTTTCCCTTAATACTTATTGGTCTATTATCCATCTAAACAGACAATATCGGGGCACCTGGATGGCTCAGTGGGTTAAGCCTCTGCCTTCGGCTCAGGTCATGGTTTCAGGGTCCTGGGATCAAGTCCCACATCAGGCTCTCTGCTCAGCAGGGAGCCTGCTTCCCCCTCTCTCTGCTTGCCTCTCTGCCTACTTGTGATCTCTCTCTCTCTGTCAAATAAATAAAATCTAAAAAAAATAAAAATAAAAAAATAAACAGACAATATCTTGGGGCGCCTGGGTGACTCAGTTGGTTAAGCGACTGCCTTTGGCTCAGGTCATGATTCTGGAGTCCCAGGATCAAGACTCGCATCAGGCTCCCTACTCAACGGGGAGTCTGCTTCTCCCTGACCCTCACCGGTCTCATGTTCTCTCTCATATAAATAAGTAAAATCTTTAATAAATAAATAAACAGACAATATCTTTCCTGAACTGTTACACAGACAATGTGTTAGTCAACAGCAAGATGAAAATTTCCCAACCTCCTTATAAAATTTCCAATCTCAGGGGACGCCTGGGTGGCTCAGTTGGTTAAGCCGCTGCCTTCAGCTCAGGTCATGATCCCAGTGTCCTGGGATCGAGTCCCACATCGGGCTCCTTGCTCAGCAGGAGCCTGCTTCTCCGTCTGCCTCTGCCTGCCACTCTGTCTGCCTGTGCTCACTGTGACAAATAAATAAAATCATTTAAAAAAATAATATTAATTAAAAAAAAAAATTTCCAATCTCAGAAGTTAACAAGTATACTCTTTGCTGGGGGGTGGGGTGAGGGCAGTCATTCTAGATCATTTAATCAACCTGTCCTACCCTGGGAAATTATAGTTATTCCTGCCTACTAATCAAAACACAAAGCTTTCTCCAGATCCAAGTATATTGGATATCACAGCTAAGTTACATAGACACAGTATCTATCAGTTTCTGGCAACATATTCTGATCCTATAGCAGAGCATGAGGATTTGTGTTACTTCTATAAATACTAAAAACAATCTATGATAAACACTCTTCTAAAAAAAATACGCATAATTAAAACATTCCACTACTCAAAACCAAAAGTAAACTACAAATTGTAACCCTTGTATATTAGTGGTGGTAAGGTAAAATGGTGCAACCACTGTGGGAGAATATGGCAGTTCCTCAAAAATTTCAACACAGACTTACCATATCATCCAAAAATCCCACTACCCAAAAGAATTAAAAGCAGGGGGCACCTGGGTAGCTCAATCAGTTACGCATGTGACTCCTGATTTCGGCTTGGGTCATGATCTCAAGGTCAGGAGATCAAGCCTGACATTAGGCTCTGGGCTTAGGAGGGAATCTACTTATCTCTCTCTCCCTCTCCCACTCCCTTTGCCCCTCGTACCCCGTACCCCACTCGCTCAAAGATTTTTAAATCTTTAAAAAATAAAAAAAAGCACCAGGGCGCCTGGGTGGCTCAGTCATTAAGCATCTGCCTTTGGCTCAGGTCATGATCCCAGGGTCCTGGGATCGACCCTGCATCAGGCTCCCTGCTCAATGGGAAGCCTGCTTCTCCCTCTCCCACCACCCCTGCTTCAGTTCCCTCTCTCGCTATCTCTCACTCTGTCAAATAAAAAAATAAAATCTTGAAAAAATAATTTTTTTTAAATTAAAAAAGCATTAAAAGCAGGGACTCACCCAGATATTTGTAAACTCAAGTGCAAGTAATATTACTACCAATAACCAAAGGTCAAAAAAAAATAAAATTTGGATAAACAAAATGTGGTATATACATACAATGAACTATTATCCAGCCTTCAAAAAGGATACAGTGACACATGCTACACCATGGATGAACCTTGAGGACATTATGATATGTGAAATAAACCGGCCACAAAAAGACAAATACTGTTTGATTCCACTTACATAAGCTATCTAGTAGAGGCAAATTCATAGAGACAGAAAGTAGTACAATGGTTAACAGAGATTAGAGTGAGAGAGCAATGGGGAGTTACTGTTTACTGTAGAGTTTCAGCTTGGGATGATAAAAAAGTTCTGGAGATGGATAGCAGTGATGGCTACACATCCCTTTTATACTAAAAAATCTGTTTTATTGTGCACCCCCTTCTATTACCAACACTTTCAGATACTCCAAACATATGGCCTCACTGTTCATTAGCTACAAGTTACACCACTCAGCTATAGCTTTGTCTTTCACTCCTCCCACATCCTTACCTCTAGATCTACAGCCCCATCACCACTCAAAAGAAAATGCAAAGACTGAACACTGGTCTACAACTCAACTCAAGCAAGCCTCCTCTACCTTCACAATGTCAGCTTCCACTACCTTCTCCCTCACTGACCCCATTCAGGTCATACTGGCCCTCCTACTGCTCCCAGAATACATCAAGCACAGTCCAGTCTCAGAACCTTTGTATTTAGGTGACTTCAGCCTGAAACTCTCCCCCACCCCTAATCCAAATATCTACCTACCTGTTTCCTTACTTTCTTTAGATCTGTCAGCTAAAATGTCATCTAATCAGAGAGGTCTTCCCTAACCACCCCCTATGAAGTAGTAAATCTATCCTATCAATATCCCCATAATATCTACTTTTCTCTAATATATTTCCCTAATATACTTTTCTTAACAGTCATTACCACCCAACACAGTATATATTAACTTATTATCTTCCCCATCCTCATGAGAATATCCATTCCATGAGAAAGGGAACTCTGTTTTTGTTCACTGTTGTAACCCTACCAGCTAGCACAGTTGATATACCAGATATTCAAAAATATATACTGCCTCAGTCATAGCCTCCAGTCCCTTAATATACTCCCTTTTACCAAGCCTGAATCCTATAGATAATTCTTTCAACCACCAATGTCAAATTTCTCATTTCTATCCAGACGACTGTGCAAGCTAAATTCATACTGCCTGCCAGGTTATGCTAGCTTATCTTAAACTGGGCCTTTACTGACTGCTCAGCAATCCTTTCTATTCTATCCTAGTGATCATACCAAGTTTCTCCACCATCATCTCTGGCCTGTTCAATTCTGGCCAACAGCCAGTTATCTGATCTTTCTGCTTCCCTTCTATTACTATAACCCACCTTTAATAAAGTAGCCAGAGAAATCATTAAAACATGTAATATATCAAGACATTTTTCTGCTTAAAACCTTCCTTTAAAAACTTCCTTGAATCTAGACTCCTTACCACAGCCAAAGGGACCAACACGGCCCAGCCCTACCTACTTCTTCAACTTCATCTCATGATACTATGGTCCTCTTCCATTCTGTTCTAGAGTATGGGACTTTTTTCTGATCCTCCAACACAATAAGTTTATTTCCACTTTGAGGTTCTTACATTAGCTTAATTTGCAAGTGACTGATTTTTGTCTTTCACACCTTATCCTAATGTCATCTCCTCAGAAGTAACCACCCAGAGGTGCCTGGGTGGCTCAGTCAGTTAAGCATTCCCGTCAGCTCAAGCCATGGTCTCAGGGTCCTGAAATCGAGCCTCACGTCAGGATTCCTGCTCAGTGGAGTCTGCTTTTCCTTCTCCCTCTGTCCCTTACCCCGCTCATGCTCTAATAAATAAAATCTTTAAAGAAAGAAAGGGGGTGTCTGGATGGCTCAGTCAGTTAAGTGTCTACCTTTGGCTCAGGTCATGGTCTCAGTGTACTGAAATCGAGCCTCACGTCAGGATTCCTACTCAGTGGAGTCTGCTTTTCCTTCTCCCTCTGTCCCTTACCCCGCTCATGCTCTAATAAATAAAATCTTTAAAGAAAGAAAGAGGGTGTCTGGATGGCTCAGTCAGTTAAGTGTCTACCTTTGGCTCAAGTCATGATCCCAGGGTCCCCAGATCGAGCCCCAAAATGGGCTCCCTGCTCGGCAGGAAGCCTGCTCTCCCTCTCCCTCTGCCTGCCACTCCCCTGCCTGTGCACACTCTTTCTCTCTCTCTCTGTGTCAAATAAATAAATACAATCTTCAAAAATAATTAACTAATTAATTAATTAAAAGAAGTAATCACCCAGTCACTCTACCAAGAGGTTTGTTTTAAAATTATCTTCATTATCACATTACAATTTGGTTATTTTTCTGGTTCATATTAATAATTGGCTCCATGAGAACAGATCTTATCTATACAAATACCTGCACAAAGCACATGTTTAACAAATATTCTGTGAATTTGATGATTACAAAATTTTCCCTAAATATTTTCTTCTCCCAGGATCCCAACACCACTGCTAATTAACTATATGCCTAGCAGATAACCTCAATCCTTATCTTATTAAAAAAGTACGGTAAGGAATTATACAGTTTTCTTCCTCTTTGCCTAAAAATTCCTTGATTTCTTTTATTCCTCTGGTTTCTAAGCAAAAATGTTGCTATTTTTCTGTAAGAATTACGTCCTTTACCCACGTCCTTGATCTCAAAACTATCTATCTCCACCTGGCAATTAATCACCCTAATATTTATTTATTTATTTATTTATTAAATATTTTATTTATTTATTTGACAGACAGAGATCACAAGTAGGTAGAGAGGCAGGCAGAGAGAGAGGGGGAAGCAGGCTCCCCGCAGAGCAGAGAGCCCGATGCGGGGCTCAATCCCAGGACCCCGGGATCATGACCTGAGCTGAAGGCAGAGGCTTCAACCCTCTGAGCCACCCAGGCGTCCTCTTCACTCTAATATTTAAATTACCAATGGATCACTCCTCTTTACCAAAAATATACTATGTGTTAATACAAAAATATCTATGTGGCTAAGTCCCCACAATTGTACAAACTTCTTGAAAAACATTTTACTTTATTCTTTATGCTGTGTAGTTTGTAAAACCATTTACTTAACCTCTTACAATTCATCCTGGCCTACTTAATTTATTCTCTCAGTTATCAATAACCTTTTCTTTTTAAGAGACAGAAAGTAGAGAAGGACAGAGAGAGAGGGAGAGAGAGTCTTAAGCAGGCTCCACACCTAACACAGAGCCCGAAGAGGGGCTCAGTCTCACAACCCTGAGATCATGACATGAGCTGAAATTTAAAAGTTGGTCACTCAACTGACTAAGCCACCTAGGTGCCCCTCAATAATTTCTTAATAGTTAAATTCAGTGATGCTTTCCAGAGTATTAAAATCCTTAATCTTTCTACAGCATCTCATCTCTCTAAGAGGCCTCCCCCTGAAATTCTTTACTATTCTTCAAAGAAAGAAACTGCATGATTCTGGTCTCCTTAATACTTTTCTTCTTATTTTTCCTTTATTGATTCTTTTTAACAACACCCACTCATTTACTACAGGCATTTCCTAAAGTCCAGCACTTAACATTTTTCTTTCGGCTAGCACCCTGGAAATGTTACCTACTTTCACAACTGATACTTTATATGTGGATTACTCCAAAATCTATTATATCCAGGCCCTAAAGTATCTTTTTCTAATTCCCAGTCTCATATTCCCACAATTAAGGAGATATTCTAACACTTCCACCTATAATTTAAAAAATGTGTCTAACAAATTCATCATGTTACAGTCCCACCCACTAGATCATTAGTACCAGTCTTTCCTCATAGTTTCCTTACTTCTTCTGTTCATGGTATCATCATGCTTCAATCCATCAGACCTTGGATTCGTCTTGGAATCCAAATCTTGGATTCGTCTGTATGACTCCTTTCTTCCATATTCTCTGCCAAATCTATTTCTCAAATCTCCGTTGTCAAATTAACTCAAGCAGGAAGTCATTATTTCACTTCTGCAGTCCTGATCACAGCTGTAGTTAGCCAATTCATTTCATAAATATGTGTTAAGCACTTAACTTGCCTGCAAGACTAGAAGCCCAGTATACCTGGAAAATAAAGCCAGGCAGGTAATGTCTGTCCCTGTTAACTATACTTATCATCCATGTATTAATCACTGGATGAGCCACGTAATTTGTATCTAAACCAAAAGACTTAAAAACAAAAGAGGGAATTAAAAATAGGTGAACATCCCAGGGCACCTAGCTGGCTCAGTCATTGGAGCATATGACTCTTGAACAGGGGTGTGAGCTTGAGCCCCACTTTGAGTGTAAAGATTACTTTAAAAAAATGAATCTTAAAAAAAACAGTTGGACATCCAGAGATGCAAGAGTGGTTCAATATCTGCAAATCAATCAATGTGATGTACCACATTAACAAAATGAAGGATAAAAATCATATGATTATTTCAATAGATACAGAAAAAGCATTTGACAAAATTCCACATCTGTTCCTGGTAAAAACTCTCAACAAAGCAAATTTAGAGGAAACACATCTCAACGTAATAAAAACCACATATGACAAACTCAAAGCTAACATCATACTCAATGGTGAAAAGCTGAAAGTTTTTCTTCTAAGATCAGGAATAAAATAAGGATGTCCACCAATGAGACAAAAATAAACAAATAAAAGGCATCCAAATTGGTAGGAAAAAGTAAAACTGTCACTATTTGCAAATGACAAGGTACAATATATAGAAAATTAAAAAGAAAAAACAACTAAAGATTCCACCAAAAAAAATTAGAAATAAAAAATTAATTGGGGGCGCCTGGGTGGCTCAGTGGGTTAAAGCCTCTGCTTTCGGCTCAGGTCATGATCCCAGGGTCCTGGGATCGAGCCCCACATCGGGCTCTCTGTTCCGTGGAGCAGAGATCCTGCTTCCTTCTCTCTCTCCCTGCCTGCCTCTCTTGCCTACTTGTAATCTCTGTCTGTCAAATAAATAAATAAAATCTTTAAAAAAAAAAAATTAATTGAGTAAATTTGAGGGCACAAAACTACTATACAGAAATCTCTTGCATTTCTATACGCAATAATGAACTAACAAAGAGATATTAAGAAAACAATTCCATTTACAAGTACATAAAAGAATAAAATACCTAGAAATAAATTTATAAAAGACCTATAATCTGAAAACTATAAGACATCGATGAAATAAACTGAAGACAGGATATGTGGGTGGCTCAGTCAGTAAGTATCCAACTCTTGATCTCAGCTTGGGTCTTGATCTCAGGGGCATGAATTCAAGCCCTGCGTTGGACTCCATGCTCCACTTTAAAAAAAGTAAAAAAAATAAAAATAAAAAAATAAAAGCCTTTAAAAATAAAAAAAGAAATTGAAGACAACACAAATAAATGGAAAGATATACCATGTTTACAGACTGGAAGAATGAACACTGTTAAATTGTCCATACTACCCACAGCAATCTACAGATTCAACATAAGCCCTATCAAAATACCAAGAGTATTTTTCACAGAACTAGAACAAATAATCCTAACATTAGTATGGAACTACAAAAGACCCCAAACAGCCAAAGCAACCTTGAGAAAAAAAAAAAAAACTGAAGTATTACAATTCCAGATTTCAAACTACACTACAAAGCTATAGTAATCAAAACAGCATGGTACTGGCACAAAAGTAAGACACACAGATCAATGAACAGAATAAAAAGCCAAGTAATAAATTCATACTTATATGGTTAATCTATAACAAAGGAGGCAATATACAATGGGGAAAGGACAGTCTCTTCAATAAATGGTGCTGGGAAACTGCACAGACATATACAAAAAAGTGAAACTGGGCCACTTTCCCATACATTACATGAAAATAAACTCAAAATGGATTAAAGACCTAAATGTGAGACCTGAAACCATAGAAACCCTAGAAGAAAACATAGGCAGTAAATTCTTAGATATCAACCTTGGCAGTATTTTTCTGGATTTGTCTTACCAAGCAAGGGAAACCAAAGCAGGAAAAAGGGGGGGGGGGGGGTTGGCAGTATGCCAAAATAAAAAGCTTCTGCACAGCAAAGGAAACCATCAACAAAATGAGAAGGCAACTTATTAAATGGGAGAAGATTTACAAACTACATATGTGATAAGTAGTTAATATTCAAAATACATAAAGAATTTATACAAGTCAACACCAAGAAACAATCTGATTTTTAAAATGGGCAGAAGCACGGAATAGACATTTTTCCAAAGAAGACAGACACACAGCCAACAGACACATGAAAAGATACTCAACATCATGATCAGGGAAATGCAAATCAAAAGTACAATATCAGGGCGCCTGGGTGGCTCAGCGGGTTAAGCCGCTGCCTTCAGCTCAGGTCATGATCCCAGGGTCCTCGGATTGAGCCCCACATCAGGCTCTCTGCTCGGCGGGGAGTCTGCTTTCCTCTCTCTCTCCACCTGCCTCTCTGCCTACTTGTGATCTCTCTCTGTCAAATAAATAAATAAAATCTTTAAAAAAAAAAAAAAAAGTACAATATCACTTCACACCAGTCAGAATAGCTAGTATCAAAAAGTTACAAGAAGTATCAAACGCTGGTAAGGATGTTGAAAAGAGGGAATCCTGGTGCACTGTCAGTAGGAATGTAAATTGGTGCAGCCACTTTGGAAAACAGCATGGAGGTCCCTCAAAAAATTAAAAACAGAAATACCAAGGTGCCTGGGTGGCTGAGTTGGTTAACCAGCTGCCTTCAGCTCAGGTCATGATCCCAGGGTCCTGGGATGGAGCCCTACGTTGGGCTCCCTGCTCAGCAAGAATCTGCTTTCCTTCTCACTCTGCCCCTCACCCTACTGTCCTCACTCTCTCTCAAATAAATAAAATCTTTAAAAAAAATAAAAAATAAAAATAAATGAAAATTTAAAAAGAAATACCATATAATCAGGTAATTTCACTTCTGGATATTTACCAAAAGAAAACAAAAACTCGGGGCACCTGGGTGGCTCAGCCTCTGCCTTTGGCTCAGGTCATGATCTCAGGGTCCTGGGATGGAGCCCTGTATCAGGTTCTCTGCTCGGCGGGGAGCCTGCTTCTTCCTCTCTCTCTGCCTGCCTCTCTGCCTACTTGTGATTTCTGTCTGTCAAATAAATAAATAAATAAATAAATAAATCTTAAAAAAAAAAAAGAAAGAAAAGAAAACAAAACCTCTACTTCAAAAAGATATATGGAGGGCACCTGGGTGGCTCAGTGGGTTGGGCCGCTGCCTTCGGCTCAGGTCATGATCTCAGGGTCCTGGGATCCAGTCCCGAATCAGGCTCTCTGCTCGGCAGGGAGCCTGCTTCCCTCTCTCTCTCTCTGCCTGCCTCTCTGTCTACTTGTGATCTCTGTCAAATAAATAAATAAAAAATCTTAAAAAAAAAAAAAAAGATATATGGACCCCTGTGTTTACAGCGGCATTATTTACAGTAGCCAAGATATGGAAGAAGCCTAAATGTCCACTGACAGATGAATGGATAAAGATGTGATATATATAAAATGCAATTATTACTCAGCCATAAAAAAAGTGAAATCTTGCCATTTATGACAACATGGATGGACCTACAGGGTATTATTCTAAGTGATATAAGTAAAAAACAAATACCTTATGATTTTACTTATATGTGGAATCTAAAAACAAGCAAATAAAGAAACAGATCCCTAATATAGAAGAAACTGGGGGTGGCTAGAAGGGAGGGTGGTGGCAGGGTATATGCAACTCTTAATTTTGGGACTTTGAGTTCAAGCCCCATGATGGTCATAGAGATTACTTTAAAAAATAAAAATAGGGGCGCCTGAGTGGCTCAGTTGTTAAGCATCTGCCTTCGGCTCGGGTCATAATCCCAGGGTCCTGGGATCGAGCCCCACATCGGGCTTCCTGCTCGGTGGGAAGCCTGCTTCTCCCTTTCCCACTCTCTCTGCTTGTGTTCCCTCTCTTGCTGTGTCTCTCTCTGTCAAATAAATAAAAATCTTAAAAAGTAATAATAATAATAAAAATAGTAAAGAACAATAAAAAATTTAAAAGGATAAAAACTGGAATGCTGGGACGCCTGGGTGGCTCAGTTGGTTGAGCAGCTGCCTTCGGCTCAGGTCATGATCCCAGCGTCCTGGGACTGAGTCCCGCATAGGGCTCCTTGCTCGGCAGGGAGCCTGCTTCTCCCTCTGCCTCTGCCTGCCACTCTGTCTGCCTGTGGTCGCTCTCTCTCTCTCCCTCTCTCTTTGACAAATAAATAAATTATTAAAAAAAAAACTGGAATGCCTGGGTGGCTCAGTTGGTTAAGCATCTGCCTTCAGCTGGGGTCATGATCCCATGATCCTGGGATCGAGTCCCTCATCAACTCCCTGCTCTGTGGGGAACCTGCTTCTCCCTCTGCCTGCTGTTCCCCCACTTGTGCACTCATTCTCTCTCTCTCTCTCTCTCTGACAAATAAATAAATAAATAAATAAAATCTTTTTAAAAAAAGAGATAAAAACTAAGCCACGGGAATAAAAAAAAGTATAGCACAAAAAAAAGTTGGGTGAATACAGAATGGTATTTATCAATTATATCTCAAAGCTAGGGAAAAAAATTTGGCATTAATTAATCCACAGGAGTCTTAAACCAGGATACATGGTCACATTAACTAGAACTCAAGTACTTAGGAAAATGCTGCATCCTAAACACATTCTACCTATTGGTTTAATAAATGAATTAGAGATGAAATATTCACTTTATCACTTCCTCTTCACTCTTTATTTTCTACTGCAAACTTATTTTCAACCACAAACACTGTCTTGAAAGGGGATAACCATAACCTCCTAACTACCAACTCCGAAAAAGCTCCAAAAAGCTTCAGTTTTCAATTAACCTCTCTAAACAGCTTTCAACAATACTGTCCCGTCCTCTCTCCATCATGAAGCTGTTAACAACAGGGTAAACATAATCCTAATTATCAGACTTTTAGAAGAAGGCCTAGGATTTCTACCTCTCCAACACAAAGATTAACTACAAGATTAGAATCTAGGGGTGCCTAGCCAGCTCAGTCAGAAAAGCATTAACTATTCATCTCAGGATCATGAGTTCAAACCCCATGTTGGGGGGTAGAGATTACCTAAAAATAAAATCTTAAAAAAAAAAAATTAGAATCTAACCAATATTCATATTTTCCTTCTATTTTTCAACTTCCAGAAAACTGGCAAGTAATTAAAGATACAAACTGGACACTTACCTCAAAATGATAGCCCCCATTTCAGTCTTATTTTAAGATATCAGATGATGGCATTACTTATTTTTTTAAACTGAAGTTTTCATGGACGACTTTCAAATTAGAAGATACACTACAAAAAAGGGTGAAGATAAAAGGTATTAACACCTAAATGAGCTAAATTAAAAATAAAGTTGTTACTTGTATGACATGATAGCTTATAACTATATTTTTAAATATGGGGAAAATATAAAAAACATATGAACAACAATAATAAAATTGTAGAGCATAAGAGTGAGAAGAGACCTAAGCAGACATCCTATACAACTATCTAAATCCTCTCATTTAGATCACCTTTTTGAAACCTCTTTTCTGTAACATGCTATTTCTTTCTACTTCTCAACCTATTCCTCTATCTACATCATAAGCTACTACCGATAGCTTATTTCACTTTCCCCCTTTCCTTCCTTAATATAATATTTAAAGCATACACAATATACAGAAAGATATATGCAAGCAAACAAGATGAATGCTATAAAACACCATCCCACAGAAGAACACCAATACCATTACATCTACCTACATGATCCTCTCATCCCAACCTTTATCCTAAATAATTATTCCATTACTGTTTAAAACAGAACTTTGTCACGTATGTATATATCCCTAAATAATGGTTTGTTTAGGTTTATATTCCTGGCTTCCTTTTTCAACTTGATAAATTCATATGCTGATAGTCTTCAGAGATGTGAATTTTGTTGCTGAAATATTTTTCTAAGCTTTATCCATGTTACTTTTTAATTGCTCTGTAGTATTTCATTATGTAAATATGCCAAAATGTATTTATCCATTCTGTTTTCAGGCATTTGGATGGTTTAAAGTTTTTTGCTATTATCAACATTATTATACAACTTTCAGGTGCACATGAACAAGAATTTCTTTAGGGTATGCTTTAAACCTAGAAGTGGAATTGGTGGGTTATAGGACATGCAAATTCCCAACTTTACCAAAAATGCCAAACTGTCTTCCAACTGTATCATTCTACCAACTCACCAGTAGTATGTAAACTGATGACACAATCCTCTCCACTACCTACCTGGTAAAGTCAGATTTCTTAATTCGTGGCAATACAGAAAATATACTATGATTTCAGTCTGTATTATTTATTAAGGTTGAGGACCTTTTCACATGTTTATTAATTATCTACGTTTCTTCTTGAATTCCTTTGTTCACAGTTTTGGCCATTTATATTGGCTTGTGTTTTTCTTACTTGCCTTTATATATCAGGACCAGGACTGACTACATAATCTGGAGGCCCACTGTAAAATTAAAAAGCAGGGCCCTGGGGTGTCCGAGTGGCTCAGTCAGTTAAGCCTCTGACTTTGGGGATCAAGCCCCACATCAGGTTCAGGCTCTGTGCTGGGTGGGGATTCTGCTTGCCCCTCCCCTCTCTCAGTGCCTCTCCCCCCACTCATGGTCATGTGCACTCTCTCTCAAATGACTAAATAAAATCTTAAAAAAAAAGGCAGGAACATTATTCAAAAATTAAGATTTTTAAGACAGTGACAGTTTAACATTAAAATAAGTATGGGGCGGGAGGCTGCCTGGGTGGCTCACTGGGCTAAGCCTCTCCCTTCAGCTCATGATCTCAGTCAGGGTCCTGGGATCAAGCCCCGCATTGGGCTCCCTGCTCAGCTGAAAGCCTGCTTCTCCTTCTCCCTCTCCTGATGCTTGTGTTCCCTCTCTCACGTGTCTCTCTCTTCAGCAGAGAGCCTGCCTCTCTGTGATCTTGTGATCTCTGTCTGTCAAATAAATAAATAAAATCTTAAAAAAAAAAAAAAGTATGGGGCCCTGTGTGACTGCACAGGTTATACATCCATGAAGGCAGCCCTGATTAGAACACTAATTCTCTAGTATATATAATTATTTTTTCCCAATATGCAATAATTTTTTCAAGTTTATCATTTCATTTTCTTGACAGTATCTTTAATTTTTTTTTAATTTTTTAACTTTTTTTTAAAGTAGGCTCCACATCCAGTGTAGAGTCCAACATGGGGCTTGAACTCATGACCCTGAGATCAAAACCTGAGTTGAGATCAAGATTGGGACATTTAGGGCACCTGGGTGGCTCAGTGGGTTAAAGCCTCTGCCTTTGGCTTGGGTCGTGGTCTCAGGGTCCTGGGATAGAGCCCCACATCGGGCTCTCTGCTCAGGGGGGAGCCTGCTTCCCCCTCTCTCTGCCTGCCTCTCTGCCTCCTTGTCATCTCTCTGTCAAATAAGTAAATAAAATCTTTAAAAAAAAAAAAAAGATTGGGACATTTAACCAACTGAGCCACACAGACGCCCTTATGGTGTCTTTGAATGAACATTAACTTTAAAACTACTAATCTTTTTTTAGTGGACCCTTCTGTCTTGTTGAAAAAATCCTATAGTCTTCACAAAGTTTTAGGCTTTGCTTTCTCATTTGAGTCCTAAATCATGGGTGTTTCCCAATGATCAGTAAGCTCACAGCCCTCTCTTCTCAGCCATAATGTCCCATTCTTCACTAATAAAATCTTAAGGGACTTTACGTCCTCTATTGATAGCAGCATCCTAATCACATCATTTAATTCACTTCTAGGCAAGCCCACTCAAATTGCACTAGCGCTTGTGCTACACACCAAGTTTGGAATTATAAATATCTTCTCAGTAATACTCCAAGTCAGAAATTTTTTTTTTTCAGATTTTATTTATTTATTTGAGAGAGAGACAGTAAGAGAACGTGAGAGACGAGAAGGTCAGAGGGAGAAGCAGACTCCCCGTGGAGCTGGGAGCCTGATGCAGGACTCGATCCCGGGACTCCAGGATCGTGACCCGAGCTGAAGGCAGTCGCTTAACCAACTGAGCCACCCAGGCGCCTCTTAAAGATTTTATTTAGGGGTGCCTAGGTGGCTCAGTCATTAAGTGTCTGCCTTCAGCTCGGGTCATGATCCCAGGGTTCTGGGATCAAGCCCTACATTGGCCTCCCTGCTCGTTGGGAAGTCTGCTTCTCCCTCTCCCGATTCTCCTGCTTGTATTCCCTCTATCACACCTGTCTCCAGGGGCGCCTGGGTGGCTCAGCTGGTTAAGCAACTGCCTTTGGCTTAGGTCATGGTCCCGGAGTCCCAGAATCGAGTCCCACATCAGGCTCCCGGCTCCAAAGTGAGTCTGCTTCTCCCTTGATCTTCTCCCCTCTCATGCTCTCTCTCACTCAAATAAATAAAGAAAATATTTTTTAAAAATAAATAAATAAATAAATAATAAAGATGTACAGAAAGGGAGAAAAGACTTAAAAATCTTCAAAGTTTCATAAAATTAGGAGGAATTAAAAGAGCGGAACTGTTGATATAAAGGTTGAAAATCTTTTTCATTTTGTATCTTCAAAATAAAATTCTGTTAGGAAGCAAGTAATTCAATTACAGTCTTGGTTTCTTTGGGTAGTAAGGTCAATAATACTGTTTTTAAAATGAGAAGAACGGGGATGCCTGGGTGGCTCAGTTGGTTAAGCGGCTGTCTTCGGCTCAGGTCATGATCCCAGCGTCCTGGGATCGAGTCCCACATCGGGCTCCTTGCTCGGCGGGGAGCCTGCTTCTCCCTCTGCCTCTGCCTGCCACTCTGTCTGCCTGTGCTCGCTCTCTCTCCGTCTCTCTCTGACAAATAAATAAATTAAAAAAAATAAATAAAATAAAATGAGAAGAATGTTGGGGCACCTGGGTGGTTCAGTGGGTTAAAGCCTCTGCCTTCAGCTCAAGTCATGATCCCAGGGTTCTGGGATTGAGCCCTACATCGGGCTCTCTACTTTGCAGGGAGCCTGCTTCCTCCTCTTTCTCTCTCTGCCTACCTGTGATCTCTGTCTGTCAAATAAATAAATAAATCTTTAAAAATAAAATAAAATAAAATGAGAATGTTATAAAATGGACTTTAGATGATGCTAAAATATATCAAACTGCTTACTTTTCCAAAAGGGAATCAGTCAACTCAAAAATAATGGCAATTTGCTGCTGCAGGATGTTGACAAGGAGGCAAGGCATGCAGTGGGGGCAGGGATATAAGAGAATTCTCTGAACCTCCTACTCAATTTTACTGTGAACCTAACTGCCAAAAAATGATGTCTATGAGGTAGTCTGCTTCTCCCTCTGCCCTCCTCCTGCTCGTGCACACTCTCAAATAAATAAATAAAATCTTTAAATAAAAAAATTTACTCTTAAAATTCCTACTAAAGCTTTGGATAAAAATAATGTTATTAATAACCTTACACATGAAGATCCATTCTCACTGCTTTATTGTAAAAAGAAAGGAAAAAATTCTGGACAAACACCCATAAAACTTTAAAATTCTGGACAAACACCCATTAAAGTTTGCAGGGGAAGATTTCAAAAGCTTATCCAAGCACTGATAACGGCATATAAACAAACAAAAACCCCTACACAGAGTCTATCTCTAGTCCTTGTATCTCTAGTCCTTGTTCAAGTAAAAGTACCTTTCTACAAAAACAGAAAAAATACTATGCCTCAATCTTGAAACTTACATTATAATTTTAGAGCTGGCTAAACTATTCTATTTAAGTAACAATGATTTCAACCTCCCAACAAATAAGCCTCCACCCACAAATAAGCAAAACCGGGTGAACTCATAAATCACCCATGGTGTAAGTATTTATCTCTGTCCTCCTTATCCCTTCCTACTGAATTCAGAGTACTCCTTGCATACTACCACGAAATCCTAGACCTACATCAAAGGATAAAGTAATGTAATTTCTACATGTTAATTTTTTTTACAAAATGCAATTAGAAGAGTCAAAAATATTCTTTAATACATAGTACCCAAGAACAAACCAAATTAAGACTGCTAGTATAAAAGTATTTGTCTTTCTTTTTGTTTAACAAATGGAGATTATATATTCTGGGGTTTTTTTAAATAAAGTTTTTCGGGGCACTTGAGTGACTCAGCCATTAAGCGTCTGCCTCTGGCTTGGGTCGAACCCTGACCTGGGCTCCCTGATCAGTGGGGAGCCTGCTTCTCCCTCTCCTACTCTCCCTGCTTGTGTTCCCTGTCTTGCTGTATCTCTCTGTCAAATGAATAAATAAAATCTTTTTTAAAAATAAATAAAATAAAATAAAGTTTAAAAAAAAACAATATAGCCAACAAGCATAGGGGGAAAATGGACACTCTCATTATAAAAATAAAAATTAAAACCACAGTAAGATACCACTTTGTATCTACTAAAATAGGTAAAATTTAAAGAAACTAAGAATACCCAAGCTTGCTGAGAATGTAAGCAATGGAAATTAACATACCTTATGACATAGGAATTGCACCACAGATATACATCCAAAAGAACTGTGCACACATTTCACCAAAAGATATTTACTAGAATGATAAATAAATAAAATAAAAACTACACTGATACACCACTTTCCACATAGCAGCTATTCTTTGTCTGTTTATTTAAGACTTTATTTATTTGAGAGAGAGAGAGATCACAAGTAGGCAGACAGGCAGGCAGAGAGAGAGGGAGAGAGAGGGGGACACAGGCTCCCCACTGAGCAGAGAGCCTGAGGCGGGGGCTCGATCCCAGGACCCTGAGAATATGACCTGAGCGGAAGGCAGAGGCTAAACCCATCCAGGTGCCACCCAGGTGCCCCTCCACATAGCAGTTTATCAAAAATCTCTGTTTGCCGGGACGCCTGGGTGGCTCAGTTGGTTAAGCGGCTGCCTTCGGCTCAGGTCATGATCCCAGCATCCTGGGATCGAGTCCCGCATCGGGCTCCTTGCTCGGCAGGGAGCCTGCTTCTCCCTCTGCCTCTGCCTGCCACTCTGTCTGCCTGTGCTCCCTCTCTCTGACAAATAAATAAATTTAAAAAAAAATTTTTTTTAAATCCCTGTTTGCCAAGCAAAGCACTTTCTAAAGATTTACTTATTTGAGAGAGACAGAAAGAGAGAGAGAGAGAGCTCTCTTGAGCACCTGTTGGGAGAGTGCAGAGGGGCAGGAACAAAGAATTTCAAGCAGACTGCACTCTGAGCATGGAGCCAGACAGGGGGCTCGATCTGAGAACTCTGAGATCACCACCTGAGCCGAAAACAAGAGTCCAACACTCAATCAACTGCGCCACCCAGGTACTTTCTTGGCAAGGCTGCAAAGAAATGCCTATTATCTGGGCGCCTGGGTGGCTCAATCGGTTAAGTGTCTGCCTTTGGCTCAGGTCTTGGTTGTGCTCATTCTCTCTCTCAAATAAATAAATTAAAATCTTAAAAAAAAAAAAAAAAAAAAGATGGGTGCCTCGATGGCTCAGTTGGTTAAGCGTCTACCTTTGGCTCACATCATGATCCCAAGATCCTGGGATCAAGCCCTATATCATATCTCCTTGCTCAGCAGAGAGACTGCTTCTCCCTCTCCCTCTGCCCCTGCTGGCTCTCTCTCATGCACACTCTAATAAATAAATGAAATATTTTTTTTAAAAAGCCTACTAGCCACAATAACAACAACAAAATGGTAATTACGTGAATTATGTGAAATGTAGTAACTAGCCTTCTAGTAAATATTTTGCTATATATACATATGTCAAATTATCACATTGTACACCTTGAACTTACACAATGTTGTATGTCAATTAAATCTGAATAAAGCTTGCAAGGGAGAAATACACATTACCCCTTATAATCAATGGGAGAATCTGGGTCCAAACATAAGGGCATTTTGGCAATACCTATCAAAATTACACAGATATATGGCCTTTGATTAGTAATACCACATCTGAATTTATTCCATAATTTTATACTTGCTTATGGGCAAAATGATACATACAAGGTAATTCATGACAACTGTTATACAGCGACCAACTGGATTTCAGGTCAGGTCATGATCTGGTCGTGGGATGGAGCACTGCATTGGGCTCCACACTCAGAGCAGAATCTGTTTGTCCCTCTTGCTCTGCTCCTTGCCACCCCCCATTCTTGTTTGCATTCTCTTTCTCTCTCTCAAATAAAGAAGAAGATGGAATCTTTAAAAAAATTTTTTCTTTAAAAACTAGAAACCAGGGGCACCTGGGTGGTTGGCTCAGTAGGTTAAAGCCTCTGACTTTGGCTTAGGTCGTGATCCCAGGGTCCTGGGATGGAGCCCTGCTTTGGGCTCTCTGCTCAACGGGGAGCCTGCTTCCCCTCCTCTCTCTCTCTCTGCCTGCCTCTCTGCCTACTTGTGATCTCTGTCTGTCAAATAAATAAATAAAATCTTTAAAAACAAAACAAAACTAGAAACCACCCAAATGTCTATTAAGAGAGAACTGGTTAAATCAAGTATCCAAAAGGAAACCATACAACTTAAAAAAAAAAAAAAATTACACATACTCTGTGGGAAGATTTTGTGAAGATTTCCATTGTTAAGAAACACAATATGTAAAGGGGACAGTGGGAAGACCAATTTGTAGAACAACAGGTATAATATGGGGGCTTTGGTGGGTTTTGGAGGGTAGAGATAGAAAGAAATAAGAATCTGTTTTTATTGTCTTTATTTACATAAAGAAACCCTAGAAGGATACATAAATAAAAAGTTTCCTGTGTGGGGTAAGTGTGCTGGAGGAATGGGGTAAACAGAAACAGGATTGACTGAGGGCTAGGGGTGGGAAGGTTTACATTGTTTAACTTTTTAAAGTTTTTTTTTTTTAATTTTTGTTTTGTTTTGTTTATTTATTTGAGAGACAGAGAGAGAACAAATAGGGAGGAGAGGCAGAGGAAGAAGCAGACTTCCCACTGAGCAAGGAGCCCAATGTGGGGCTCAATTCCAGGACCCTGAGATCATAACCTGAGCCAAAGGCAGATACTTAACTGACGGAGCCACCCACGCACCCTTAACTTTTTTTTTTTTTAAGATTTTATTTATTTATTTGACAGATCACAAGTAGGCAGAGAGGCAGGCAGAGAGAGAGGAAGGGAAGCAGGTTCCCTGCCGAGCAGAAAGCCCAATGCGGGGCTCGATCCTAGGACCCCAGGATCACGACCCAAGCCGAAGGCAGAGGCCTCAACCCACTGAGCCACCCAGGCGCCCCAGAATATACAGCATCTTCTAAGAAGGTAGCCAGGATTATAGGGATCAGACATTTCTCCACAGGTGTTTTAAACACTAACTCACACAAGCTTTCCATCTGGGCTGTCCCAAGTGGCCTGAGGAAGAGGAAGCAGAGACTAGAAATAATCAACTATTCATATATGCCCAAGAACTATATGGCAGGTGTTTATCATTCAGAGTGTGCTTTCAAATTTTTTTTTCTTTGTTTTTTATCATTTATTTATTGGTAAGAGAGAGAGGGAGAGAGAGAGTGAGCACAGGCAGACAGAGAGGCAGGCAGAGGCAGAGGGAGAAGCAGGCTCCCTGCCGAGCAAGGAGCCCGATGTGCGAGTCGATCCCAGGACGCTGGGATCATGACCTGAGCCGAAGGCAGCCGCTTAACCAAATGAGCCACCCAGGCATCCCTGTGCTTTCAAATTTTATCAAATACTGGTAAAAACTAGGAACTAAGGAGAAAAGTGAATTTTAAGGATGCCTGTTAAGAGGCACCTGGGTGGCTCAGTTGTTAAGCATCTGTCTTCGGCTCAGGTCATGATCCTGGAGTCCCAGGATCGAGCCCTGCGTTGGGCTCCTTGCTTGGTAAGCCTGCTTCTCCCTCTCCCTCTGCCTGCTGCTCCCCCTGCTGCGCTCTATCAAAAAAATAAATAAAATCTTTAAAAAAAAAAAAAAAGGATGCCTGCTAAATACATCCTAGTTAACTGTGAACCTCTCCTCCATATCCAGGAATTCAACAAAGCA
This sequence comes from Mellivora capensis, assembly GCA_004024625.1. Classification (NCBI taxonomy): domain Eukaryota; kingdom Metazoa; phylum Chordata; class Mammalia; order Carnivora; family Mustelidae; genus Mellivora; species Mellivora capensis. The sequence goes on from PISX010007048.1 coordinate 26,859, forward strand.
TTCTATTTTGTCAGAAAATGATAAGGAACAGCAGACAGAAATAACTAGAATATATATGCCTATAATCCATGCATACAAACATCTATATTTATTCCTGTGTCTATCTAAAAGGATCAGCAATTCATAGTGATCTCAGATTCTAATCCAACCACAACGTCATTCAAGGCATATTTACAACTCTCTTAAAAAAAATTAATAACCTAAAATACATAAAATAGTTACAGAATTCCTAATTCAAACAAAAAACAACTCCACTAACAATAGTTCAGTATGTGTTTACAGATTTTTTTTGTCTGAGCCTGGGGTTTATAGTCAAAATTCTGCATATATCCTCCCTTTTTTTTAAAAGATTTTATCTATTTGACAGAGAGAGAGAGAGTGAGAGAGTGCGCAATCAGAGGGGGAGGGAGAAACAGGCTCCCCACTGAGCAGAGACGGCCCCCCCCCCTTGGGGCTCTATCCCAAGATCCTGACATCATGAACTGAGCAGTAAGCTTAACAACTAAGCCACCCACCCCTTAACAACTAAGCTATTCTCCCTTTCAATGTGAGTGTTATTTATTAGAAATCCAGTTAGGCTCATTTGTTTTTATTTTGTTTGGGTTTTTCCCTTTCCATCCTAATAGATTTTATGTATTTATTTTTTTTTTAAGATTTTATTTATTTGAGAGAGCGAGTGAGAGAGAGCATGAGAGGGAAGAAGGTCAGAGGGAGAAGCAGACTCCTCATGGAGCTGGGAGCCTGATGCGGGACTCAATCCCAGGACCCTGGGATCATGACCTAAACCGAAGGCAGTTGCTTAACCAAAAGAGCCACCCAGGCACCCTATGTATTTATTTTTGATTATGTGAAACATTAATGTGGTTCAAAAGTCAGACCTACACAAAAAGATACCTTCACAAAAGTATCCCTCTCGGGATGCCTGGGTGGCTCAGTTGGTTAAGCGGCTGCCTTCGGCTCAGGTCATGATCCCAGCATCCTGGGATCGAGTCCCGCATCGGGCTCCTTGCTCGGCAGGGAGCCTGCTTCTCCCTCTGCCTCTGCTGCCACTCTGCCTGCCTGTGCTCGTGCGCTCTCTCTCCCTCTGTCTCTGACAAATAAATAAATAAAAAATCTTTAAAAAAAAAGTATCCCTCTCTCCATCCCTACTACTTAATTCGTATTCCCTTCCATTCCACACAGTACCCACCTAAATACTGTAAGAAACCAATCTCACTAGTTTCTGGACTACCTTTCTTGTGTTTATTCTTGCACAAATATAAAATACTTATCTATATTCTTATTTCCCTCTTTTCTTCCATAAAAGGTAACATAGTTATTCTTTTGCACTCTGCTTTTTTCCATTAACAGTATGTCCTGGAAATTACTTTGTATCCGTTCACAGAACTCTTTCACATTCTTTACTTACATCTGCACTGTACTCCATTGTGTGGATGTACCACTCTTGCTGGGTATTTATATTGTTTCCCATATTTTTACAATGCTACAATGTAAACTACTGATATCCTCCTGTTCTGCTCTCCCTCAAACATCATTTCAGGCAAAACCAAAAACAAAAAAACTGGCTCTACCTCCAAAACATACCAAACTCACTCAGCACTCCCACTTTTTCTGACACAGGCTCAGTCTAAGTCATCATCAGTATTTCTTGGCTGTTTTGCTGCAACACCCTCTTAATCAGTCTCTCTGACTCTTACTCTAGGCTCTCTACAATTCAACTGTGCCTGAGGAACCCAAAATGTACTTTGTAGACCATAAATCAGATAACTCCCAATTCTTTGCTAAAAACATTCCAAAAGCATCCCATTGTAACCCTACCTGAGTGGACCTACATTATCTCCTATCTGTCTATCTCTGCCCTCATCTTCCATGATCTCAGGGTCGTGAGATGGTGTCCTGCGTTAGGCTCTGCACTCACCATGCAGTCTGTTTGAGATTCTCTATCTCTGCCTCTTCTCCTCCACCTGCTTGTGCTTGCTCTTGCTCACTCTCTCTCTAAGTTAAATAAGTAAATAAAAGTTTTTAAAAACACATTTTTAAACATATTCTAACTTTAAAAACCATATTTTTCAAAATAAAACTTTTAGTGAGAACAGTAATACTGCTTTTTATTTCTGCAAATCTCCTTAATGTCCGACTTAATAGAAGACAGCTAAGGGTGCCTGGGTTTTGGGTCAGGTCGTGACTTCACGGTTGTGAGAGTGGCCCCCACATCATGCCCCACATCAGCCTCTGCACTCAGTGTGGAAACTGCTTGAGATTCTCTCTCCCTTTCCCTCTGCTTCTGACCTTCCCGCTCATACCCTTTCTCTCTCTCTCTCTCTCAAATAAATAAATAGGGGCGCCTGGGTGGCAGAGTCAGTTAAGCATTTGCCTCTGCTCAAGTCATGATCACAGGGTCCTGGGACTGAGCCCCACGCAGGGCAGCCCACTCAGTGGGACATCTGCTTCTTTCTCTCTCCTCCACTTATGTTCTCGCTCTCAAATAAGTAAGTTAAGATCTTAAAAAATAATAATAATGGGTGCCTGCGTGACTCAATTGGTTAAGCGCCTGCCCCTGGCTCAGGTCATGATCCTGGAGTCCCCAGATAGAGTTCTGCTCAGCAGGGAATCTGCTTCTCACTCTCCCTCTGCCTGCTGCTACCCCTGCTTATGTTCTCTCTCTCTCTCTCTCTGCCAAATAAATAAATAAATCTTTTTAAAAAATGAAAAATAAAATAAAATCACAAAATATTTTTGCATTAGTGACACAACTTGTAAATACAGACCATTCTAAGATATTCACTCTGGCATAACCTTAGAACATTGTTTATAGAGCTGTAATATAATGGTTTAGAAAATAACTTTTCTTATTTTCCAGTTCTCTTGTCACAGAAGAGAAAATATTATCCATTAGGTTCATTTATGCTTTATATTGCCTATTCAAAGAGCCTTCTATAGCTTTTAAATAGATATAACATTATACTCATGTGATAATCTCACCAACTGTTAAGAACAGCTCTACAGGGGGCGCCTGGGTGGCTCAGTGGGTTAAAGCCTCTGCCTTCAGCTCAGGTCATGATCTCAGGGTCCTGGGATCGAGCCCCGCATCAGGCTCTCTGCTCAGCAAGAGCTTGCTTCCCCACCCACCCCCGCCCCCCACCGCCGCTCTCTGCTGCTTCTCTACCTACTTGTGATCTCTGTCAAATACATAAATAAACAATCTTTAAAAATAAATAAATAAAATCTAAAAAAAAAAAAAAAGAACAGCTCCACAAAATAAATGAAAATCTGATCTGATCATTAAACGCAAGATACACAATTCCTTAAGAATTCTTTTCTTTTTTTCTTTTTTTTAAAGATTTGATTTATTTATTTGAGAGAGGGAGAGAGCGAGAGAACACAGAGGGAGAGGGAGAAAAATAGACTACCCACTGAGCAGAGAGCCCAACGCAGAGCTCAATCCCAGGACCCTGACATATTGCTGGAGCGGAAGGCAGGTGCTTAACCAACTGAGTCACCCAGCACCCCTCCTCAGGAATTCTTTTTCTTTCCTAGGTATACTGTAAGCAGCTTTTAGCAAACTCATTAAGTATAAAAAAAAATCAGCATTAGGAAATCCACTTCCCATTTTAAAAGGATTCTTCCCTGGGAGCCTGGGTGGCTCAGTGAGTTAAAGCCTCTGCCTGGGAGCTCTCTGCTCAGCAGGGAGCCTGCTTCCTCCTCTCTCTCTGCCTGCTTCTCTGCCCACTTGTGATCTCTGTCAAATAAATCAATAAAATCTTAAAAAATAAAATGATTCTTCCTTCCCCTTACAAAAAAAAATCAGAATTTCCTTAATTAGATCAGCAGAGCAACAGTTTCTATATTGACTAAGAGAAAGATGGATTAACATACAATTATAAACACATCAGTGCTTTGTTTATAAAACCTTCAGTGGTTTTTCAGGCTTGAAAAGAAAACTTCCAGAGAACCACCGTTGTACTCATCCAGCCACATGATTACTAAACATGCTCAGCAGACAGAGGAGCCCTAGGAATGACTAAACTGACATCCTATCTGGTTAAGGCTGGAACTGAAGAGAAGACTGAACTCCAGAGAATCTGGCACCTGTTTATTCAAAATTACTCTGGAGTGAGTAAGACTTGAAAAGAGACCAATGGAAGGAAGGTAAAGAGCTGGAATGGCCAGGAGAAAAATAAACTTGACATTAGGGAACTAGTAAGAAGACTGGCAATTTCTGGGACTACCCTGGAAAACAAGTGGACTGGCCAGTGATGATGTTGAACATGCTGGACACTGGAAAACACTATCATCAAAACACAAGAAACTGGGACATTACAGGGATCCCTAGGCAGAGAAACAGAGGCTTACTTTTCACAATAAATTTTCGGAATTTCAAGCTTTACACTAAAAGTAATCATTCCACAACTCCTATAGCTCTTTGTGGAAGTGCCCTCAAACACATAAATTATATCCTTATAATAACACGCCTAACAGATGTGTTAATCACTATTCTGAATTTGAGCCATTTATTATAGTATGTCTATCTGCCCTCCCTGTTTCTTTCAGTGGTCATATTCCATACGTTAGATCATACAGAATCTGAACCAAATGTTTCAAAGTAAAACCTAAACCTTATTTATTCAAGGGCGCCTTAGTGGCTCAATTGTTGACTGCCTGCCTTTGGCTCAAGTCATGATCCTAGCATTCTGGGACTGAGCTCGGATCAGGCTACCTGCTCAGCGGGGAGAGCCTGCTTCTCCCTCTCCAGCTCCCCCTGCTTGTGTTCCCTCTCTCTGTCAAATAAATAAAATATTTTAAAATAATAATAATAAGGGCGCCTGGGTGGCTCAGTCATTGAGTGTCTGCCTTCGGCTAAGGTCATGATCCCAGGGTCCTGGGATCCAGCCCCACATCTGGCTCCCTGCTCGGCGGGAAGCCTGCTCCTCCCTCTCCCACTCCCCCTGCTGGCGTTCCGTCTCTGGCTGTATATTTTAAATAATAATAATAATAAATCTTATTTATTCATTACTTGAATGAATGCTTGAATGGGCTAAAGATGAAAACCTAAAAGTCTACTAACAGGGGGCTTGTTAGGTACATTATGGTACATCCACAGAAGGGAATGCTCTACTTGTAACTATAACAAAACAAAACAAACAAACAAAAAGTCCTGGGGCACCTGGGTGGCTCAGTTGGTTAAGGATCCAACTCCCTTGGTTTCAGCTGGTCAAGATCTCAGGGTCGTGAGATAGAGCCCCAAGCTCCGCATAAAGTGTAATCAGCTTGGGATTCTCTTGCCTCTCCCCCATCCTGCACAGGCACATTCTATTTCCCTCCCTCTCTCTCTCTCTCAAATAAGTAAATATAATCTTTTTTAAAAAGTCTCTTTAGGGGCGCCTGGGTGGCTCAGTGGGTTAGGCCTCTGCCTTCGGCTCAGGTCATGATTCCAGGGTTCTGGGATCGAGCCCCGAGTTGGGCTCTCTGCTCAGCGGGGAGCCTGCTTCCCTTCCTCTCTCTCTGCCTACTTGTGATCTCTGTCAAATAAATAAATAAAATCTTTTAAAGAAATTAAAATTTAAAAAAAAGTTTAAAAATTTGGAAAGATTACAATAAAAAAAATTGGAAAAGAGGCGCCTGGGTGGCTCAGTGGGTTAAAGCCTCTGCCTTCAGCTCAGGTCATGATCCTGGGATCAAGCCCCGAGTCAGGCTCTCTGCTCAGCGGGAAGCCTGCTTCTCCCTCTCTCTCTTCCTGCCTTTCTGCCTACTTGTGATATCTCTCTGTCAAATAAATAAATAAAATATTTTAAAAAAAGAAAAAATAATAAAAAATAATCTTCTAAACAAGATCTAAACTACAGAGGTCCTATTTCCTAATTTTCAGCTTTATTTAAAAGTACAGTCATCAGGGGCACATGGGTGGCTCAGCTGATTAAGCATCCAACTCCTGATCTCAGCTCAGGTCTTGATCACAGGGTCCTGAGTTCAAGCCCCACACTGGGCTGCACACTAGGCATGGAGCCTACTTTAAAAATTAAAAAAAAAAAAAGTGCAGTCATCAAAGTATGTTGATGGAGATGAGCTTTGTTACAGAGAGAGCATGAACTTATCTTTGCAGGCAACCATAAGTCTTCTGAACCAAAATACATAACCAGGTTAAAAAGTCAATGCACAAAGATAAAATGAAGATTCTAGTAAACCAGTGGCCCAATTCAAACCTGATGCTGGGGCAACTTACAAATAAAACTCATTACTTATAAAGTATTGAGCCAGAATGTATAGGAAATAAAAAATAAAGGATACACTATCTAGAAGAAGAGACAAGCACACTAACACAAAAGCTATTAAATAACAGCATAAGTCAAGATCAGAGCTTGTAATACGTGATTCAGTCTGACCAGAGGATAAAGTCGGGGCGGGGGGGGGGCGGAAAGGCTGACTTTGTGGCTTCCCAATACCCACTGCCTCCAGCCTGCACACAGCCATCCAGCCATCTTCATCCCAGAATTCCCTTTGGTGAACCCTGAAATGCTCCCAACTACCTAAAATGCAATCCCTGTGGGGCACCTGGCTAGCTCGGTTGGTGGAACATAGGACTCTTGATTCTGGGGTTGGGAGTTCAACTCCCATGCTGTGTGAAGAGAATTCTTAAAAATAAAAAATTTTTTTTTAAAGATTTTATTTATTTATTTGAGAGAGAGGCAGTGAGAGAGCATGAGCAAGGAGAAGGGCAGAGGGAGAAGCAGACTTCCCGTGGAGCTGGGAGCCTGATGTGGGACTCGATCCCGGGTCTCCGGGATCATGACCTGAGCCGAAGGCAGTCGTCCAACCAACTGAGCCACCCAGGCGTCCCTTAAAAATAAAATTTTTTAAAAAATTACTCCCTCCGGGGACACCTGGGTGGCTCAGTTAGTTGAGCGGCTGCCTTCGGCTCAGGTCATGATCCCAGTGTCCTGGGATCGAGTCCCACATCGGGCTCCTTGCTCGGCGGGGAGCCTGCTTCTCCCTCTGCCTCTCCCTGCCACTCTGTCTGCCTGTGCTCGCTCATTCTCCCTCTCTCCCTCTGACAAATAAATAAATAAAATCTTTTAAAAAAAAAAAAAATTTACTCCCTCCGCCTGGCCGTCCAGTGTAAACAATGAACTAGCAAGGTCAAGTCATAGCTCCAGCTCATCCGTTATTTGTCTGACCTTGGGAAAATTCCATTAACTTCCATTTTCTGACTTATAAACTTACATATGATCTTTAAGTCCATTTCAGCTATAAATTACAATTGGTCAAGCAATTCATACCTCAAAACTGCTCAGCTTTAATTCCAGTGAAACAACTCTCCAAGCTTCTTCCAACAAGGTCCCATATGGCCCCCTGCCTCCCTGTTGGGACTCACCCTACACATGTCCTACTCACTCTCTCCTCTCCAACTATACATAGCCTCCTTTCAGTTTCTCCAAGACACCAGCCACCTTCCCACCAAAGTTTTCCCATGCACTGTACCACCAAATCCCACCTATTCTAGGGGTGCTCAGTCATGTCAGACCCAATGGTCCCTTTTTTAGAATAAGAAGTATTTCATAACAACCTCTTTACCTCACTGAAATAAAATTTATAATACAAACAAAACATAATTTTAAATAATTACATGTATGTATATGTTATGTATAGTCCTAACTATATTATAAAGGAGAAATAAAAGGAAGATAATTTAGTACAAAATAACACAGATACCAATCGTAAATGCCCTGGTACGATTATCAGAAGGAATTGGAACAGCATAATATTATTATTTTTCATAACAAACCTTGGAGGACTATTTGACCATTCGAAACATACATATGAAAGACTAGCATAATTTATAAAAACAATAAAAAACTAGTAATCAAAAAACCTGAGTGCCAATAACAGTTTTGCCAGTAATAAGCCTAAAATCACTCCTAAATTTTTTTTTTTTTTTTCAGTTTTTATTTAGGGGACGCCTGGGTGGCTCAGTTGGTTGAGCAGCTGCCTTCGGCTCAGGTCATGATCCCAGCATCCTGGGATCAAGTCCCACATTGGGCTCCTTGCTCGCCGGGGAGCCTGCTTCTCCCTCTGCCTCTGCCTGCTACTCTGTCTGCCTGTGCTCGCTCTCTCTGTCTCTCTCTCTCTGACAAATAAATAAATAAAATCTTAAAAAAAAAAAAAAGATTTAAGTTTTTATTTAGGTAATCTCTACACCCAGTGTGGGGCTGGAACTCATGACCCCAAGATCAAGAGTTACATGTTCTCCAACCGAGCCAGCCAGGCACCCCTTTTGCAAAAATTTAATGTCAGGCAACCCTCTCGGGTCCCCTTCCTCTTTGGGACCTTTGTACTATATTCCTCAATAAGCTTTACTATCACTCAATAAACTCTGCTTTGCTGTCCACCCACATAATAATAATAATGTCATTTCACCTGTCTGGCCCTCAGTTCCAGTCTGGGTGAAGAGTGCACCCAAGGGTGGCACAGTCACTAGGTAGTGATCAAGCAGGTGGAATTCCCGAGCTTACTTCAACCATAACAGCAGCTCAGCTAGGATTTGTTTACATACTGCAGCTAGCTTCTGTTTATATAAGCCTTCCCTGTTACTCCTTGTATGATAAAAGGGACTGTAGCAATTTCTTATAAAACTAAACAGTAAATACCAGACAAGGTAGCAATTGCACTCTTAGGCGATTTATCAGAGAAAGGAAAATTTCTGTTCACACAAAAAATAAATCATACTTGCTTTATTCGTAATAGCCCCAAAACTGAAAACAATCCAAATCCAAACAAAACAATTTTTAAAAAGTTGATTGGAGCCAAAAACAAACAGAACATCTGAGGAACCATCCTCTTTCTAAAAGACAACATATGAGAGTTTACTGTTCTTTTATGCCTCATAGATTAACTGAGAAATCACTCTTTAAAATATACATATGGCAAAATACCTGAGATTAAAGTAAGGCAACTCAATGTGTTCTGTGAAATTCTGTGGGAGACTCATCTAGACTCCTCTAGACTGGGTTTTAGGATAGAAGTGCTCTAAAACTATCTCTTTTTCCAACACTCCAATTCTACATATGATTACTCTTCTCCTTAATTTAGGTTGAGATATAATAATACACAGTATTAGTTCAAAAGAATGTAAGATATAATAGGGATTGAGAAAAAATAAAAAGTAAAATGCAGGACTAATTTCTAAATTTTGCTAATTTTTTTTTTTTAAGATTTTATTTATTTGACAGAGAGAGATTACAAGTAGGCAGAGAGGCAGGCAAAGAGAGAAGGGAGGAAGCAGGCTCCCCGCTGAGCAGAGAGCCTGATGCTGGGCTCGATCCCAGGACCCTGAGACCATGACCTGAGCCGAAGGCAGAGGCTTAACCCACTGAGCCACCCAGGCGCCCCTAAATTTTGCTAAATTTATCCCATAATTTCATACTCCTTTTAAAATTCTTGCTAATGATACTAACAGCTAAACTTGCTTTAAAATTTACACCATTTGGGGCACCTGGGTGGCTCAGTCGTTAAGCGTCTGCCTTTGGCTCAGGTCATGATCCCAGGGTCCTGAGATCGAGCCCCACATCAGGCTTCTCGCTCCTCAGGAAGCCTGCTTCTCCCTCTCCCACTCTCCCTGCTTGTGTTCCCTCTCTTGCTATGTCTCTCTCTTGTCAAATGAATAAGTAAAATCTTTAAAAAATTTAAAAAATTAAAAAATTAAATTTACACCATTTCCCTCTCTCTGCCAATACTTTAAGAGTTTAATACACAGCAAAATGTTAACAACCAGATGATATACAGAAGGAAAACCTAGGTCATGGACAATCTCCTGATTAACAACCCTAATACATAGCAAAACACATTTACTAATGGAATCTAAAAAGAAAACAGAATTATTCAGCAAAAAAGGAAGCAAAGATACATGCTACAATATAGATGACCTTAGAAACACTGTGCTAAGTCAAAGAAGCCAATCACAAGACTTAGTATTATATGGTTCCATTTATATGAAACGTCCAAAATAGGAAAATCTACAGAGACATAAAATAGATGAGTCATTGCTTAGGGCCGGGGACATGGATGGACTTGAACAGTGATAGCTAAAAGGTTAATTTTTTGTAGGGATAAAAAATTTTCTAAAATCAGTTTTTTTAAAAAACTGGTATAGGAATATACAAAAAAACTACTGAATTATACAGTAGTTTTTTGTATATTCAATGGATAAGTTGTACAGTATGTTAATTATATATATACATATATGCACATATATAGGCATATACACGTATATACATGTATATGCCTATATATGTATATACGTATATAAATAAAATTAACAAAGCTGTTCCCCCCAAAATTGAGAAAAAACTCTTACCACTTTTATTCATCATAGTACTAGAAGTTCTAGCCACAGCAATCAGACAACAAAAAGAAAATAGAAGGCATCCAAATTGGTAAGGAAGAAGTAAAACTGTCACTATTTGCAGATGACATGACAGGACATACAGAAAACCCTAAAGACCCCAGCAAAATAACTAACGGAACTGAAAAATTCAGTGAAGTTGCAAGATACAAAATCAAGATATGAAAATGTGTTGCATTTCTATACACTAGCAACAAAACAGCAGAAAGGAGGGATGCCTGGGTGACTCAGTTTGTTAAGCACCTGCCTTTGGCTCAGGGTCATAGTCCCACATCACACTGGGCTCCTTTCTCAGTGGAGAGCCTACTTCTCCCTCTGTCTGCCACAAACCCTGCTTGTGCGTTCTCTGACAAAAAAATAAAATCTTAAAAAAAAAAAAAAACCAGAAGAAAGGAAAATTATGTACAATTATGTACAATCCCATGTACAAGTACACCAAAAAGAATAAAATAACTAGGAATAAATTTAACCAAAGAGATGAAAGACCAGACCTATACTCTCAAAACTTTAAGACACTGAAAAAGAAATCAGATGACACAAATAAATGGAAAGATACACCTGCTCAGAGACTGGAAGAATATTGTTAAAATGTCCATACTACCCATACTACCCACAGCAATCTACAGATTCAATACGATCCCTATCAAAATACCAACAGTATTTTTAGCAGAACATGAACAAATAATCCTAACATTTGTACAGAATCACAAAAGAACCCAAATAACCAAGGCAATCTTGAGAAAGAATAGTATCAAACTCCCAGACATTAAACTATACTACAAAGCTATAGTAATCAAAACAACACGATACAGGCACAAAAACAGACCTACAGATCAATGGATTAGACCAGCAAGCCCACAAATAAACCTACACTTACACGGTCTATTAATGTACAACGCACAAAAAATATAATAGGAGAAAATCTCTTCAAAAACTGGATAGCTACATACAAAAAATGAAACCGGCCACTTTCTTACACCATATACAAAAACAAACTCAAAACGGATTAAAGATGTAAATGTGAGACCTGAAACCATAAAACTAAACATAAGCAATAATCTCTTGAATATCAACCTTGGAAGTATTTTTCTGGATCTGTCTCCCCAGGCAAGGGAGACAAAACCAATATAAACAACTGGGACTACCTCAAACTAAAAAGCTTTTGCAGAGCAAAGGAAACCATCAACTAAACAAAAAGGCAACAATGAGTGGGAAAGATATCTGCAAATGATATATTTGAAAAGGGGTTAATTTCCAAAATCTATAAAGAACATGGGGCACCAGGCTGGCTCAGTCAGTGGAGCCTGCGACTCCTGATCTTGGGTCATGAACTCAAGCCCCACATTGGGCATAGACCTTATGTAAAAAAATAAATAAATACAAATTTTAAAAAACAAAATATATAAAGACCTTCTAAACTCAACACCTAAAAACAAACAATCCAATCAGAAAATGGGCAGAGAGGATGCTTGGGTGACTCAGTTGGTTAAACATCTGCCTTCAGCTCAGGTCATGATCCCAGGGGTCCTGGGATCTAATCACTTGAGCCAGATACCTGCTCAGCAGGGATTCCGCTTCTCTCTCTGCCCTCCCCGTCCCCGCCACCCCTACCCTACCCGGATCCCCCACCCCCCACTCGTGCTCGCGTGTACACGCACTCTCACTCTCCCTGTCAAATAAAATACATATATATTTTTTAATATAAATAAAAAATAATAACTAGTAATAGTAGGATTCTACACATACTGTGACCACATCTTTTTTGTTTTTTTTTAACTTTGCCCACTTACATGGAAAAATCATTCCACATCAGTACATACAAACTTTCCTCGTTCGTGCCTCCCTGGCTCAGCCATAGGATGTGGGATTTTTGATCGTAGGGTCCTGAGGGGGAGCTCCATGTTGAGGGTAGAGAAAAAACTTTCCTCATCTGTTTCATGGCTACAGAGCATTCAATCACATGATTGTATTACTTTTTTAAGTCAATCCCCTCCTGAGGAACATTTAAGTTACTTTAAAATTTTTGCCATTATAAGGGGCGCCTGGGTGGCTCAGTGGGTTAAGCCTTTGCCTTCAACTCAGGTCATGATCTCAGGGTCCTGGGATGGAGCCCCACATCAGGCTCTCTGCTCAGCAGGGAGCCTGCTTCCTCCTCTCTCTCATTCTCTCTGCCTGCCTCTCTACCTACTTGTGATCTCTGTCTGTCAAATAAATAAAATCTTTAAAAAACAAAAACAAAAAAATTTTTGCCATTGTAGGAGCACCTGGGTGGCTCAGTCAGTTAAGAATCTGACTCAAGATTTCAATTCATGTCATTTTCCCATGGATCCTGGGATGGAGCCCCACATCAGGCTCCCCACTCAGCGGGAAGCCTGCTTCTCCCTCTCCCACTTCCCTACTTGCGTTCCCTTTCTTGCTGTGTCTCTGTCAAGAAAATAAAATCTTTAAAAAAAAAAGATTAAAGAAGAATAATTTTTTTAAAAAGATTTAAAGATTTATTTATTTATTTGAGAGACAGAGAAAGAGTGCACGCACAGGAACCCATGGGAAGGGAATCAGAGGGAGAAGGAGAGAGAGTTTCAAGCTGACTCCACTGTGGGTGCAGAGTCCAATGAGAGGGTTGATCTCAGGACCCTGAGATTACCACTCCAGCCAAAACCACAAGTCAGACACTTAACTGAGCTGCCCAGGCACCCCTGCAGGGTTAAATTTTAGCTAACAGATTTTAATTTTTGTTCTGATAACCTAACAACAGCAATTTTCAATGATTTCTAAAGCCTAGTGAATGATTTTAATAGTACCTAAACACAAGACCTACAATAAATCAGTAGTTCAAGAACACAAAATTTCAGGAAGCTCTTTCTGCCCACAGTTCCTATCCCCATACTTTAACAAAAACACATTTTTGGAACGCCTGGGTGGCTCAGTCAGTTAAGTGTCTGCCTTCACCTCAGGTCATAATCCTAGGGTTGAGTCCCACATCAGATTCCCTGCTCAGTGGGGAGCCTGCTTTTCCCTCTCCCTCTGCCGCTCCCCCTGATTGTGTTCCCTCTCTCTGTCAAATAAGTAAAATCTTTTTTAACAAAAGCACATTTGGGGTGCCTGGGTGGCTCAGTGGGTTAAAGACTCTGCCTTCAGTTCAGGTCATGATCTCAGGGTCCTGGGATCGAGCCCTGAGTCAGGCTCTCTGCTCAGCGGGGAGCCTGCTTCCCCCTCTCTCTGTGCCTGCCTCTTTGCCTATCTGTGATCTGTCAAGTAAATAAATAAAATCTTAAAAAAAAAAAAAAGCACACTTTGTACCCAAAAAACCCCCACAATTTTAAAGGACCATATTTCAACTATTCAACAGAAATTACCGTGTAACTACATGTAAGTAACTTGTCAGAGATAGTAGTGGGTGGCCTGGCTACAAAAACTGAGCATCTCTTATTTGGAACTGTAGTTTTTCAGTTTAATTCCTATGAAAATTGTCAATAAGCTAAATTAGTAAATAAACATTAAGGAAAACTTCAAATTGCATTAAACTTATAATTCTGATGATCTAAAATACTCACTATTAAATCATGAAAGCTCAATCATTTATACTAGTAGAGCACAAATATCTCAAAATGGAATTTGACCTCCTGCTGACAGTCACCTCCAATTTCTTCCAGTGGCTCAGCAGGTAAGGAATTCATGGAATTCAAGTCTTCAGGGTCTAGTAAGCACTGTGGTTAAACCACCCAGTCAACACCAAATTATGTAGGGCAATGCCTGTTCATTATCTAGCTCCTTTGACCCCCCCATCCTTTCCTTACTTCACAACGGCCAATACTTCTAAATGGTAGGAGATAGATATGAAATCAGTAAATATTATAAATTATTAGAAATGCAAGGAAAAACTATGGTCAGGAATGTGGTTAAACTGCAGTTTAAATAAAGCTTCTGGATTACGCATGGATTTCTTTTAATCCACATAATCCTCCTCCTGAAGGCATGGATAATCAGGATTTCCCTTGAAGTTTGCCTGGTGGTCTCCCAAGTGACTAGAGCACCCGGGAAGGACAACCTACAGAGTCAGGGACGAGCCCATCAGTTCTTCCTGAGCTTACACTAGTGGACTATGAGCTGCACATCTGGCTCTAGCAATACCACAATACAGGGGACCATCCAGATTAACACTGCTTCTCCCTCTGACCTTCTCCTCGCTCAAGCTCTCTCACTGCCTCTCTCTCAAATAAATAAATAAAATCTTAAAAAAAAAAAAAAAAAATAGGGCGGGGGCGCCTGGGTGGCTCAGTGGGTTAAGGCCTCTGCCTTCAGCTCCAGGTCATGATTCCAGGGTCCTGGGATCAAGCCCCGCATTGGGCTCTCTGCTCAGTGGGAGCCTGCTTTCCCCCCACCCCCCTCTCTGCCTACTTGTGATCTCTGTCTGTCCGATAAATAAATAGAATCTTTAAAAAAAAAAAAACAAAACAAAAGAAAAACCAAATAGGGTGCCTGGGTGGCTCAGTGGGTTAAGGCCTCTGCCTTCAGCTCAGGTCATGATCCCAGGGTCCTGGGATCGAGTCCCGCATCGGGCTCTCTGCTCAGCAGGAGCCTGCTTCCCTCTCTCTCTCTCTCTGCCTGCCTGTCTACTGTGATCTCTGTCTGTCAAATAAATAAATAAACTATATAAAAAACAAATAACCAGGGTGCCTGGGTGGCTCAGATCATGATCCTGGGGTCCTGGGATTGAGCCCTGCATTGGGCTCCCTGCTCAGAGGGAAGCCTGCGTCTCCCTCTCCCTCTCCTGATGCTTGTGTTCCCTCTCTCGCTGTGTCTCTCTGTCATATAAATAAATAAAATCTTTTTTAATAAATAAATAAAAAGCAAATAACCCCCGGGATGCCTGAGCAGCTCTGTCAGTTAAGTGTCTGCCTTTGGCTCAGGTCATGATTCCAGTATCCTGGGATCCTCTGACAGCTGGGCTGCTTGCTCAGCAAGGAGCCTGCTTAGCCCTCCACCTGCAGCTCTCCCTGCTTGTGTTCTCTTGACAAATGAATACATAAAATCTTTTTAAAAAATAAATAAATAACAAATAACCCCAAGTGTTAAGAATGGGGAGGAAGGGGACTACAAAGGGGTAACACAAGGGAATTATCTGGGGTATCGGAATTGTTTTGTATAATGTTAGTGGTGGCTGCAATTACAAAAATGTTAGTGGTGGCTGCAATTACAAAAATCTATGTGTGTGTTAAAACTATACATGAAAGAAACTGAGTTCTGACAACCCAAGAAACAAACCTTTTTTTTTTTTAAAGATTTTATTTATTTATTTGACAGACAGAGATCACAAGTAGGCAGAGAGGCAGGCAGAGAGAGAGGAGGAAGCAGGCTCCCCGCCAGGCAGAGAGCCCGATGTGGGGCTCAATCCCAGGACCCCGGTCGGGATCATGACCTGAGCCGAAGGCAGAGGCTTAACCCACTGAGCCACCCAGGCGCCCCAAGAAACAAACTTTTAACTATACAGACCAAACTGATGGTTACCAGAGGGGAGAGGGTGGGGGATGGGTGAAATAGGTAAAGGGGAATTAAAGAGTAAACTAATTTTAAAAAAAAAGTAAACTTATCATGATGAGCACTGAGTAATGTATAAAACTGTTGAATACTTTATACTGTATACCCAAAACTCATATAACACTGTACATTAACTGTACTGGAACTTTTTAAAAACTAATATAAAATTTTTGAGTTTTACTGTGTATAAAATTTTTTTAAAACATTTTATCTATTTATTTGACAGAGATCACAAGCAGGCAGAGAGGCAGGCAGAGAGGAGAAAGCAGGCTTCCCGCTGAGCAGAGAGCCCGATGCGGGACTCGATCCCAGGACCCCGGTCGGGATCATGACCTGAGCTGAAGGCAGTGGCCTAACCGACTGAGCCACCCAGGTGCCCCCTGTGTATAAAATTTTTTAAATTCAATGTCACCCCTTTTAGAAATGTCTTTTTAGGGGCACCTGGGTGGCTCAGTGGGTTAAAACTTCTGCCTTCTGCTCAGGTCATGATCTCGGGGTCCTGGGGTAGGGCACTCTGCTCAGCAGGGAACCTGCTTCCCCCTCTCTCTCTGCCTGCCTCGCTGCCTACTTGTGATCTCTCTCTGTGTCAAATTAATAAAATCTTTAAAAAAAAAAAAAAGAAAGAAAAAGAAATGTCTTTTTATCAAAATCTCTTTAGTAATCTAAAAAAAAATAAGTCTATTGAAAAAGAAAGGTCTAAATTAGATACACAATCTGCAGTATCAGAGCAACTGGAGCAAACACACTATACACACCCAACTACACACCTAATCCCTTTCATTTTCCCTCTCTCAAACAGAAGCTTGTGACTCAGAACTATTTAACCTGGAGATAATAACATAAAAGCTACCACGGAATATACAGTAGAACAACAACTTAAAAAGGAAATAAACCAGTTTGGAGCCAGTCTAAAGGGAAAGCTAGACCCAATGGCTAGAAAATCCAGGAAGACAAACCTTGACTGAGAGTAAGGAGAAAGGCCTCTCACAAAGCATTCCAGCAGACATTACACTACTGAAGGCTCATAGGCACTCCTTAGAAAAACAACCCATACCAATCATGGAACAGAGAGAGAGGAGAGGGAAAAAAATCCAAGTGACAAAGTTTGAGAAGGGAAGTAAGAGGAGCGTTATTCCACACAAGCCTAAAAATCAATGACATTCTCTATCTTCCTTTTCTTCAGCTCTTCTACTAAATGTTCAGTCAGTATCATTATTCCAGTCTAGGATTTTCTCCTCCAATACATTTTTTCCTAGTATTTCTACTTTGACATGGAATTACACACTTTTAATTTTTCCATACCCTTCTTTTCATACTTCCAAGTTTTTAGGGCTACAAAACAGGTCTCAAGTGGGGGTAAAAATCCTAAGTTTACCTCCCTCCTTCTACAACATGACGAAGTTCTCAAATGAGCAGTTAAAACAAATCAAATGAGGGGCACCTGGCTGGCTCAGTTGGTGGAGCATGCAACTCTTGATCTCAATATTATTGACTTGAACTCAGTATTATTGACAAATAAGAAAATAAACAAGATAATTAGCAGATAATGCAGGTATAAAGAGTGTGGATTTACTTCTTAGTGTAGATCCCCCAAACATAAGTGTAGAAATTACTTAGAAATAAAATCTTAAAAAAAAAAAAATAGAGGGGTGTCTGGATGGCTCAGTCAGTTAAGCGTCCAACTCTTGATTTTGGCTTAGGTCATGGTCTCAGGGCCATGGGATCGAGCCCTATGTCAGGCTCCACACAGAGCAGGGAGTCTGCTTGAGATTCTCCCTCTCTCTTTGTCCCTCTCCTGGCTCATGCTCTCTCCTTCTCAAATAAATAAATCTTAAAAAAAAGAAGAAGAAAAGAAAAGAAACCAAATGATAGGGAGTTATCCCCCAGATGTGGTAATTCCAAATCAAATGGTTCAGAGGCTGGATACACAGGAGCAGGGTCTCAGATTTTTTTTAAAAAATAGTGTAATTGAGGGACGCCTGGGTGGCTCAGTTGGTTAAGCAGCTGCCTTCGGCTCAGGTCATGATCCCAGCGTCCTGGGATCGAGTCCCACATCGGGCTCCTTGCTCGGCAGGGAGCCTGCTTCTCCCTCTGCCTCTGCCTGCCTCTCTGTCTGCCTGTGCTTGCTCGCTCTCTCCCTCTCTCTGACAAGTAAATAAATTTAAAAAAAAATAGTGTAATTGAAATAAAAATACCTGTTCTCTGTAAAAATTCTACCTAAAGGATTGCTACCCTAAAGGATTTGGTATGTAATACTGGATGAAACTACCATACTTCAGAGCCAATCCACCCAGTAAAGAACAAAATTCAATGTCTCAAAAGAACCAAAAAAGCCTGTTAAGCTTATTAGGTTCTTTATTTACAAAAATACTAATGAACCAGGACACAATGAATAAAATTCACATTTGCTATCAATGGCTTAATGTCTAAATGCTTAGCCTTTTCAGGAGGTACAACACCTTAACCAAGACTGAGGGAATAATACCTAAACAGAATAACTCTATGCCCTCTGATTACTCCTTCATTTGCACAAATCTGGGGCCAAAAAGGTAGTTTGTTCAGCACATACTGCATCTGCAATCAAAAGATGGTGACTTATTTCATTCACACATTTGTTCATTCAACATAAGCTAAATGTTTCAGACATTGTTCTGATAACCAAGTATACTAAGGTGGGGGACAGGCAATTGGGTGACTCAGTCAACCCGTTAAGGGACTGAACTTTTGATCTCAGCTCAGGTCTTGATATCAGGCTCCTGTGTTCTAGCACTGCTGGGCATGGAGCCTACGTTAAAAAAATAAATGAATAAATAATTTTAAAAAAATAACCATAGGGAACACAAACAAGAATCTCCCCCTCAGAGTTTAGAGTATGCTGGAGGAAAAAAGACCATAAGCAAATAAATAAGAAAATAAGCAAAATAATTAGCAGATAATGCAGATATAAAGAGTGTGGATTTACTTCTTAGTGTAATGAAAAGCCATTGAGGCAGGAAAATGAGTAAAGATCACTCTGGCAGCTGTTTGAAATAGTAAAGCAAGACCAGAGGCAAGGAGACCAGTTAGGAAGCCACTGCCCAAGAAGAACAGGGGTGGTAGCAATACAAACAAAGTGAAGTAAATATATTTGACATGTATTTTGGGGGCTCCTGGGTAGTTCAATCAGTTCAGGGTCTGACACTTGATTTCAGCTCAGGTCAGGATCTCCACATTGGGCTCCTGCTGAGCCTGGAGCCTGTTTAGGATTCTCTTTCTCCCTCTCTCTCTGCCCTCCCCAGGTCTGCACACTTGAGTGTTCTCTATCAATCTCTCAAAAAAAAAAAAAAAAGAAAAAAAGGTATTTGGAGCTAAAATTGAAAGGGTTTGCTAAAGGACTGATTGTGTGGGGAATGGGGGAACAGTGAAGTAAGGGGACAAATTAAGGATGACCACCATATTTTTCATGTAAGGAGGTAGAGAACGGGGGCAGAAGAGCGCTCTTATGAAATGGAGACTTCTGAGGAAGGAATGGGTTGAGGAACAGAAATCAAGAGCTCCACTCTGAACATGTTCAGTTTAAGATGCCTATAGACAAATGGAGTGAAGATACCACACAGGCAGTAGAGGAAATGTGAAGTTCAAGACTGAAGATGAAAATGTGAGCGTCAACAGCACATTGACAGTGGACATAAGAGCACCCAGAAAGAGTGCAAGTAGAAAAAAGTAGAGGAGAGGCACCTGGGTGGCTCAGTGTTGGTTAAAGCCTCTGCCTTCAGCTCTCATCCTAATCCCAGGGTCCTGGGATCGAGCTTCTCGAATCGGGCCCTCTGCTTGGCAGGGAGCCTGCTTCCTCCTCTCTCTCTCTCTCTCTCTCTGCCTACTTGTGATCTCTATCTGTCAAATAAATAAATAAAATCTTTTTTAAAAATAAAAATTAAGAAAATAAAGAGACAGTGAGAGTGAGAGAGATCACAGAGGAAGAGGGAGAACCAGACTCGTCACTGAGTAGAAAGCCTGATGCGAGGGTCTATCCCGAGACCCTGAGATTAGGACCGAAGGCAGATGCTTAACGGGCTCATTCACCAAGGCGCCCCTAGAGCCTACAACTCTTGATCTCAGGGTAATGAGTTCAAGCCCCATTTTGGGCACAGAGATTACTTTAAAAATGTTTTTAAAAAGTAGAGGTAATGGGGGGCAACTGGCTGGCTCAGTGGGTTAAAGCCTCTGCCTTCAGCTCAGGTCATGATCTCAGGGTCCTGGGATCAAGCCGCGCATCTGGCTCTCCGCTCAGGGGCGAGCCTGCTTCCTCCTCTCTCCCTCTCTGCTTGCCTCTCTGCCTAAGTGTGATCTCTGTCTGTCAAATAAATAAATAAAATCTTTAAAAAAAAAAAAAAAAGTAGAGGTAATGGCTTGGAAGCACTAAGGCATTAGGAGGTTTTTCAGTCAAATACTCTACCCCTGTGCTATATACCCCCAGGCATTAGGATGTTTTGAATTCACCAAGAGAAAGATAAAATCAACAAAAGAAAGAGTGAAGGGAAGGAAAACCATTAAAGTGTAGTAATCTGAAAGGTTCTTCTATATAATGTGATTCTCTAATCCACCACCACCCCCAAACCTTGTGACACACACCCACTCACACTCTATAAATAAAAAGACTGAGGCCCAAAAAGACTGAGTGACATCCTCAAAGCCCCAGCTAATAGGAACCCAGGTCCAGGCCTAGAATGAAGCAAGATGTGACTTCTGACCCCTGGCCTTTTCACAGAGGCTAGCAATGCTTCTACTGTCAGGTCACCAGTCTGAATGAAGTAAGACAACAGGAAAGACCAAATTTAGGAAGAACATAACTTACAAGGCTTAATTTTAATTTTTTCTATGTATTTTGTTCACATTCAAAAACAAGCTGGATCAAAAGCCTTTGTGGATGGATCTCTAAAGAAAACTAGGAAACACAGGCGAGAGGTATAAAATGGCTATAAATTAATGGGTGCCTGGGTGGCTCAGTGGGTTAAAGCCTCTGCCTTCAGCTCTGCTCCTGATCTCAGGGTCCTATGATCCAGCCCCACAACAGGGATCTCTGCTCAGCAGCGAGCCTGCTTCCCCCTCTCTCTATGCCCACTGCTTTGCCTACTTGCAATCTCTCCCCGTCAAATAAATAAATAAAAATTTTAAAAGCCAATTTAATTTTCTATAGTTCTAAAACACACCCTGAAGGTGGAAGACTCTCATCAGAGAATGAATCAGGGTGTGTAAAACAAGAGGCTTTTTTCAGTCATTTTTGCTTTAGTAAAGTACAGTTTGTTTGGTTTTTGTTTTTGTTTTTTTTAAGTTGTTATTTATTTGAGAGAGAGATGAGGAAGAACAGAGGGAGAGGGATCAGCAAACTGTGTGTGAGTGCAGAGGGGAGCTTGATACCAGGACCCTGAAATCATGACCTGAGAGGAACTCAAGAGTGGGATGCTCAATCAACTGAGCCACTCAAGCACCTCTGCAATTTTGGTTATTAAGGTTTAAGATCTTTACTTGTTTTCACACTTACCTTGTGAAACTAAGATCTTTATCCTGACCACTCTCTCTTAAGCTACATTATCATGATTTAAACAGTTCTGCTTTTACCATAAAAATCGTACAGCATTGCATAAAAATCCCCAAATGATTAATGAACTGCTGAGAATTCTGACTCCTTAAAGATGATTTTATTAGGAATCATATTTCCAAACATTCACTCAGGGCTTCAAAATAAGTACTAATCTAACTTAATTATGATGACTTCACCAGACACTAACACTGCCCACAATGATGTTTACAAAAGCACTTGTCACTCCCTTCGGATGTAGCAATGCAGAAAAAGGAGTCTGTTTCCAGACTCCTCGTGTGTTTATACTATGTAACAAGAGACAGTTAAGTGTCACTTAAGATTATTTAAACAGCAAAGCACTTCGAGTTTGTGTGTCCCACCATATTCCATCCTAAGCGAATCTAAAATCCGTTCGGTCTTATTTATTACAATTTCCACTCAGCGCCTGAGACAGATATCCCAAGCCAGCCTTAGCGAGAGAGACTACATGATTCTAGGGTGGGCAATATTTTGGCCCCTGTAAGAGAACAGGATCCAATATGAAGAAACTCCAGTGGAGGTTACTGCAACAACAGAACAGTCTGGAAATAAATGTGCCCCAAACGTACACCCGCAGCCAGGAATCAGCAACAGCTAACCAGAAAAGATGCTGCACCAGGGCTGCTCCAAAGAGCCTACCATGTACCGAGTGCGGGCTGATCGGTCCTGCGCATCATCCTGTCCTAGCCTCAAAACAACCCTGTGAAGTACGTATTCCTATTCCCATTAACCTAATTCCCATTAA
The DNA here is from genome assembly GCA_004024625.1 of Mellivora capensis. NCBI lineage: Eukaryota > Metazoa > Chordata > Mammalia > Carnivora > Mustelidae > Mellivora > Mellivora capensis. The sequence goes on from PISX010007048.1 coordinate 49,137, forward strand.
ATCAGGAGACTTGGGCCCAAGGCCCCAAGGCTGGTCGGTGGAAGCGCTGGGATTTGAAAACACGCCCGTACCCCAACAGCCCAGGATCCCCGCCCCTAAAATGCGCTTCTACGTAAAAAGGCACCTGAGGGTCTGAGAGCCCGGGGGGTGTCCGCATAGGCTGAGGAGAGACGAAAGCGAGCGCGCCGCTTCTCCACAGAGGGCCCCTCAGGAACGCCACCAGAAGCACCAGGGGCCCGGGGCGCTCGGTCGGGTCTCGGCCGCCCAGAGGCCGGGAAGCGCCTCTCACCTCAGAGAGCCCCGGGAGGGCCGCAGTCGAGCGAGGCGCCCCCGCAGGCCGGCGGACGGGTGTCCTCCGCGCCGGCAGGAAGCGCGCAGCGGGGACACAATTCGGTGGCGCCCGAGGCTGAGGCAGGCAAGAGCGCGCCGCCCGCCCGCGCGGGGGCACCTCACCCGCCGCCGCGACCGCGCCGCCACTCAGCTGCGCCGCATCCGGGTTCCGCGCCGCCGCTCTCACCTGCCCGGTGCTCCGCCGCCGCCGACTCCTGGCTCCGGGAACGCGGTCAGCAGCCCAGGCCACCGCGACCATGCAGCTGCGGCGCCCCCATCCCCGCCTCTCTCGGTCGCCTCCCGCCTACCCCGCGCCACGCTACACCGGCCCGCCACCCACAGCCATGGCCCGCTCCACCACAGCCACCGCCGCCGCACCGACCGACGGAGCACGCGCGCGCCGCCGCGGTGTCCGGGCGCGCGCGCATCTCCCAGGCCGGCCTCCCAGCAGCCTCCGCCCCGCCCCCTGCGCCACTCGGACCAATCCCCGGCCCTGCAGCAGCCTCCGCCAGACCCGCGGGACTGGCCCAGCGGGGGAGAACGCCGCATCGTCGCCTCGTCCTCTCCGGCTGCATTTAGGGCCCGGCAGGTCCGGCTCCTCTTGGGCTCCGCGAGGACCATGGGATCGGGAATCTCCAACAGGCAGCCTTCAGCGGACAACCGCCACCTGCCCCGGCTTTCGTAACCCCCTCCCGAGACACCCCTCTGTTCCTAGGTTTTCTTGTTGGCCTTCTGTTCTGGAACTATAGGCAGACTCATTGGGCACAGCCCTTGGCTTTTCCCACTTCTCTGAGTTCTGGAGATGGAGTGCTGCCTCATAGCTGGTCCTTCAATTCCAAAAATGTTAGTGGTAATAAAAGCAAAAGTCCAGCCTTCCAAGCCCAAGATTAGTTTTCTGTGTGTTCACTTTTGCGGTAGTTATAACTAACATTTGTATGCGGTGCCTTAACAGTTTATTCAACCCTTTTTGCATAACTTATCTCCTGTTATCTTTTGACCTCGACCGGGAAATTTTATGGCCCTCTTCCTTAGTGGCACGCTTGAATTGTACTTGCTGAAATCTTAACTTACTGTAAAGCTGTTATATTGTAGAGTTATTGTAACTTACTGCTACTATAATAGCTCAAGCAAATAGCTAAGTAATCGAAAAAAAACCTGGAGGAATTTTTTTTAAAGAATAGTAATGTAACTTTTCCCTGAGGGGGAAATTTTAAGCAAGATAGGAAGCCCAGAATCATTAATTTAAAAAAAAAAAAAACCCACAACATTTGTCTACATAAATATTTTGAAAGTTTTGCGTGACATCACAATGACAAGTTTTTTGGTTTTTTGGGGGTTTTTTTGTTTTTTTAATAGAAGGGCGGGGACGACTGGGTGGCTCAGTTGGTTAAGCGGCTGCCTTCGGCTCAGGTCATGATCCCAGCGTCCTGGGATCGACTGGCACATCGGGCTCCTTGCTCGGCAGGGAGCCTGCTTCTCCCTCTGCCTCTGCCTGCCTCTCTGTCTGCCTGTGCTCACTCTCTCTCTCCCTCTCTCTCTTTGACAAATAAATAAATAAAATCTTTAAAAAAAAAAAAAAATAGAAGGGCGCCTGCGTGGCTCCGTCGCTAAGCATTGCCTTCAGCTCAGGTCATAATCCCAGAGTCCTGGGATGTAGCCCTGCACTGGGCCCTCTGCTCAGCGGGAAGCCCGTTTCTCCCTTCCTCGCTCCCCCTGCTTCTGTTTCCTCTCTCTGTCTCTCTCTGTCTCTCTCTGTCAAATGAATAAATAAAATCTTTAATTAAAAAAAAAAAAGGGACGCCTGGGTGTCTCAGTGGGTTAAGACCTCTGCCTTCGGCTCAGGTCATGATCCCAGGGTCCTGGGATCCAGCCCCAAGAGGTGCTCTCTGCTCAGCAGGGAGCCTGCTTCCTCCCCTCTCTCTGCCTGCCTCTCTGCCTACTTGTGATCTTTGTCTGTCAAATAAATAAATAAAATCTTTAAAAATAAATAAAAAATAATTTAAAAAATTTAAAAAATAGAATATTTGGCAAGCACGTTATATCTCTACCCTAAAAGAGTTTCTATAAATGGCTTTTTTTTTTTTTTTTTTTTTTTTAGTAAGCTCTACTGCCCAAGGTGGGGCTTGAATTCACAACCAGGAGATTAAGAGTCACATGCTTTACCAACTGAGCCAGCCAGGTGCCCCTGTAAATGGATTTTTTTTTTAATGGTTTGTTGTTTTTTTTTTAAAGCCTGATGGATCAGTGTTATAAAAATATGGGCAAGGTATGCAAGCAGGCAATTAATGGAAGAGAAAATCCAAGTGATCCATTAAAAAGATGCTTATTTCACTAACAGTTATGGGAAAATAAAACAATAATCCATTTTTTCACTCATTCAATTGGCAAACATTAAAAAGAGCAATGCATGGGGAAAGGAGTCCTGGTACTTCTCTGGTAGGAGTATAAATAGCCACAAACTTTCTAGGAGTAATCTGGGAATGTCTATTAACATTTAAAATACATATACCTTCCCAGTGACCAAAAATTATATTAACTCTGCCCTATGGAAAAGCTAAAGAAAATATCAGTTGTAAGGATATACACAAGGATGTTGTAGTGGGTTGAATGTTGGCCCTCCTACAGATATATCCACCCAAAACCTGTGAACATAGCCTTATTTGGAAAACAGATCTTTACACATATAATTAAGTTATGGATCTTGAAATGAGAGTATCTTAGACTTAGGATGAGCCCTAAATTCAGAGACAGGTATCCTTGTAAGAAAAAGGTAGAGGGAGATTTGAGATACAGGGACACAGAGACAAAGGTGATGTGAAGAATGAGGCAGAGAAGGGAGTGATGCATCTTAAACCAAAGAATGCCAAAGATTGCTGGCAGCTACTAGAAACTAGAAGAAAGGCATAGAACAGAGCCACCTTCAGAACATCTAGAAGCTAACAACCGTGACAACTCCTTGATTTCAGCTTTCTAGACTTAGCAACTCTGAGAGAATAGATTCCTATTGTTTTAAGCCACCCAGTTTGTGGAAATGTGTTAAAGTAGCTACAGGAAACTAAGATATTTATATTGTTTGTGGTACATAACAAACACAAAGAAACTGGAAACCACCTGATTGTCCATAGGTAATGGAATCCATGAACCTGTTGTACTACTTCTATACTATGGAATATTATGCGATGATGAAGAAGAGTTAGATATATTTAATATTAACCCAGAGGTATGTTCAGATATATTGCTTCAGTAGAAAATGCAAATTGCAGAGTGATAAAAAGTATTATGACCCTTGTAATATATTGCTAACCATTTATATATATGTTTACATGAGCATAAAGAAAGTGGTGGAAGGGGACGCCTGGGTGGCTCAGTTGGTTGGACAACTGCCTTCGGCTCAGGTCATGATCCCGGAGTCCCGGAATCGAGTCCCACATCGGGCTCCCAGCTCCACGGGGAGTCTGCTTCTCCCTCTGACCTTCTCTTTGCTCATGCTCTCTCTCACTGCCTCTCTCTCAAATAAATAAATAAAATCTTAAAAAAAAAAAAAAGAAAGTGGTGGAAGGATTTATAGTAGGCTGATTATTTTGGATACCTGAGAGGGCTGAAAGAGGAAGACTTGGATGGGAAGGAGTTATCTCTTTTTTTTTTTTAAGATTTTATTTATTCCTTTGTCAGAGAGAGAGATTGTGCAAGCAGGGGAGCAGCAGGCAGAGGAAGAACCAGGCTCCCTGCTGAGCAGGAGCCCACTGGGGTCTTGATCCCAGGACCTGGGGATAATGACCTGAGCTGAAGGCAGACAACTCAACAACTGAGCCACCCAGGTGCCCCCCGCAATCTTTTTTAAACATACATAGATCTTTGAATTAACTTACTTCTTATAACCAGTATATGTATTAACTTATTCTTTTAATCAAATAAATGCAGTTTTGTCTTATTTTTTAAAGATTTATTTAGTGGGGCACCTGGGCTGCTCAGTTGGTTAAGCATCTGACTTCAGCTCAGGTCATGATCTCAGGATCCTGGGGTTGAGTGCCAGTTGGGCTACCTGCTCAGCAGGGAGCCTGCTTCCTCCTCTCTCTCTCACTCTGCCTGCCTCTCTGCCTACTTGTGTTCTCTGTCAAATAAATAAAATATTAAAAAAAAAAAAAAAGAATTTGAGTGCATTCTTTTCATTGTGTGAGTAATATATTCGCATGATTTGAGATCCAAAATGTACAACCAAATGGGCTACAAGTCTCTCAGCTATGACGCTCTCTTCAGAAAACCGATGTTGTCAGTTTCTTGAGCATCCTTCCAGAGGTATTGTATGCATATATTAAAAAATACAGATATATTTCCCTACTTTTTTTTTACACAAATGGAAGTGTTTGACTCATGCTTGCTTTTTTTCATGTAATGTGTGTCAGGTTGTCTTATATCAGGGCATATGGAGTTTCTGTGTCTTTTAAACTTTTGTTGGTGTATAGAATACTCACAAAAAAAACTGCACAATCCTAAATTTTCACAAACTGAACACACCCGTGTAACTATTTCTCAAATCAATAAAAAGAATATGAGGGACATCATTTTTTTTTTATTTTAAAAGCCTTTATTTGTTTATTAGAGAGAGAGAACACGAGCAGGGGGAGGGGCAGAGAGACAAGCAGATTCCCTATTGCTGGGCTCAATCCCGGGACCCCAAGAGCATGACCTGAGCTGAAGTCAGATGCTTAACCGACTGAGTCATCCAGTTGCCCCTTTATTCTGTTTTTTTAAGGAATCTCTACACCCAATGTGGGGCTCAAACTCACAACCCCAAGATCAAAAGTCACATGTTCTGCCAAATGAGCCAGCCAGATGCCCCATGAGGAACATCTTAGAATCTACTTCTCTGAACTCCCTCCAGTCATGGCCCTATCCCCGGGGACAACCATTATCCCAGCTTCTAGCACTGGAGATGTCTTTTTTCTGTTTTGAACTTTTGTTCTTATTGTTGTTTTTGAACTTTTAATTAAACAGATTCATTTGGGGGCACCTGGGTCGTTCAGTCAGTTAAGTGTCTGCCTTCAGCTCAGGTCATGATCCCAGAGTCCTGCGATAGGGTCCTGCATTGGGCTCTCTACTCAGCAGGGAGCCTACTTCTTCCTCTGCACCTCCCTTTGCTCATGCTCTTGTTCTCTCCTTCTCTCAAAATAAATAGTCTTTAAAAAAAAAAAAAAATTCATTTGGGGGGTGCCTGTGTGGCTCAGTGGGTTAAAGCCTCTGCCTTCGGCTCAGGTCATGATCCCAGGGTCCTGGGATCGAGCCCCACATTGGGCTCTCTGCTCCTTGGAGAGCCTGCTTCCTCCTCTCCCTCCCTGCCTGCCTCTCTTGCCTACTTGTAATCTCTGTCTGTCAAATAAATAAATAAAATCTTTAAAAAAAAAAAGATTCATTTGATATGCTTTTTTTAAAGATTTAATTAAATTAATTTATTTATTTGAGAGAGAGAGCATGAGCATGCATAGGGGGAGAAGCAGAGAAGGGAAAGGGAGAGAAAGAATCTCTCAAGCATACTCCACTAAGCACAGAGCCCAATGCAGGGCCAGATCCCATGACTCCAAAATCATAATCCCACCCAAAACCAAGAGGCAGATGCCCAACCGAGCCACCCAGATGCCCCTGGTGTGCTCCTTGAGTTGTATGCTCCACCAACTGAGCCAGCCAGGTGCCAAAGGTGTGCTTTTTTTTTTTTTTAAGATTTTATTTATTTATTTTTTAATTATTTATTTATTTATTTGACAGAGAGATATCCTAAGTAGGCAGAGAGGCAGGCGGGAGGGGGGAGGGGGGGAAAGCAGGCTCCCTGCTGGGCAGAGAGCCCAATGTGGGGCTCAATCCCAGGACCCTGGGATCATGACCTCAGCCGAAGGCAGAGGCTCAACCCACTGAGCCACCTAGGCACCCCAGAGGTGTGCTCTTTTTGTGTTTAGCTTCTTTTGCTCTACATTTCCCCTACCTTGTTTTGATATTTATGCACAATTGCATGTCACAATACTTTGTTCATTCTCGTTGCTAAATACTATTTCATTGTAGCTGCACTCTTTTTTATGGCTACATAATGTTCCATTGTAAGGATATACTATAATTTATTTCTTGGTCACTTATTAATAGATATTTAGACTGTTTCCAGTCTTTTGCTCTACAAACAATGCTACAATGAACAATCTTGAATTTATATCACTTAGTGCATATCCAAGTATAACTACAAAAGAAATTCCTAGAAGTAGAATTACTGGATCAACAGGTATAGATAATTTTGAAGGATATTGACCAATTGCCATCTAAGGGATATACCCTTTTTAAAAAAATTTTTTAAAGATTTTTTTTAAGATTTTAAAGATTTATTCATCTGAGCAAGAATGAGAGAGAAAGCACACGCAGAATGAAGGGCAGAGGGAGAAGCAGACTCCCCGGTGATCAAGGGCCCTGATGTGGTACTTGATCCCAGGACTTGGATCATGACCTGAGCCAAAGGCAAATGTCTAACTGACTGAGCAACCCAGGTGCCCCTTAAGGGATATACTCTTTTAACACTCCCACTAGCAGAGTATTTGAAAGCTTATTATTTTAAAATTTTAAAGCTTGGAGCGTGGAGACTTAGAAATCACATTATACAGTCCATTCATCTTACCCAGAGAGAAATCAAATGCTCAAAGCTAAAAAGAATTGCACAAAGCCATAAAGCAAGTTAGCTATCACTCCTAAATTCTGAAGGAGGTCTGGATACTGAGCTCACATAGCAGAAAACCAACAAAGCCTCAAACACCCTGTTCTGCTCACAGCTGTGGGCATGCTGCCTCTCTCTCCCTTCCTCAACTGCCTTCAAAGACCAGCATAAGGGGTCCTGGGTGGCTCAGTCTGTTAAGTGTCCAAGTCTTGGTTTCAGCTTAGGACATGGCACTGAGCCCCTGGGTTGGGCTCTGCACTCAGTTGGGGGGGGGTGCTTGAGAGTCCCTGCTTCTCTCCCTCTCTCTCTCCCCGCCACCACTCTCTCTCCCTCTAAAATAAATTTTAAAAAACTTAAAAAAAAACACAACAGCACATAGAGGTCCAACCACATACACACCAGGACCACCAAGCATGGGAAGAAGGGGGAATAGAAAGGGAGGGGCAGATGGGGTGCGGAGATTATTCAAGAGGGACCAGGCACTACATTTTCCTGGAAACCAAAGCAATAGATACATAAGGCTTTGACGGAAAATGTAATAAAACACTTAGACATGTGCACACACACAGACACACATGCACAGAGATTATAGCTGAATTATGTGATATTATGCAACTTTGAAAAGAATGAGGTGGATGCCTGGGTGACTCAGTTGGTTAACCATCCAACTCTTGATTTTTGCTCAGGTCATGATCTCAGGGTCGTGGAATAGAGCCTGAGTTGGGTTCTGCGTTTAGCACTGAGTCTTCTTGTCCCTCCCCCTCTGCTCCTCCCCTGCCATGCTCTCTTTCTCTCTCTCTTTCAAATAAATAAATTAAATCTTTAAAAAAAAAAATGAGGCATTTCTATATGAACTGATCAGGGACAATCTCTAAGATATTATTCAATGAAACAGGTAAGATACAGAACACTAAAATATGCTGCTATTTGGCTATGCAGTGATTATCAGAAAGACAGAAGAAACTCACAGTGGGGATGCCTGGGTGGCTCAGTGGGTTAAGTGTCTGCCTTTGGCTCTGGTCATGATCCCAGGGTCCTGGGATGAAGCTCAGTATCAAGTTCCTTGCTCAGTGGGGAGCCTGCTTCTCCCTCTGCCTGCAGCTCCCATTGCTTGTTCTCCTCCCCTGCCCATGTACCCCACACCGCAAAACACACACACCAATCAGTCAATCTTAAAAAAAAAAAAAAAAGAAAGAAAGAAAAGAAAAGAAACTAACTGTGGTTGCCTGGAAGAAAGATAACTAAAGCCTGGGAAACAACGGTGGAAGGGAGAATTAATTATTATGGTTATTCTTTTTTATACTATTTGAGATTTTTATCATGTGCACATATCATCACATACATATAATTTATAAAGTTTACATATGGTATATATTAATATATATCTATAAAGGAAATATGTAAGAGGAGCGTAATTTAGTGAGAGATATGCCTATCACTGAGGAAGAAGAGGCAATAAGCAAGAGAGGAAGAGGTGGAGCCCAGTGAGAGAGTTGGTGTGGCAATGAGGGCACCAGAAGGACAGGAAGTAGGTTCAGGGACTAGGCTTGCAAACTGAGAAGGCTGATCACACTGTATTTTAAGTGCAATTGGTCTTCAATCCTATTAGCTTACAACTCTAGAATGGTGTCAAGCACTGAAGAAATACAAGCTGAATGCTGAAAAACAATAAATCAGACACTTTTAAAACCAGTTAGGGCTGGTATGCAGTTAGCTAGATCAAAGATTATAGTCCTAGTTCCCAGGGGGTTTGGGTGTGACTCTCCCTTGTGGAATGAGAACTATTTATCAACAAAGGCGCTGCCTTGTTTGTTGTTTCAGACAAGCTACCCAGGACTCCAATTTAACCTGTTTTTATATATAAGGAAGATAATGTAATGTAATTAACATCAACATTAAAAATAATCTGTTACCTTGAACACATTGAATCAAGAATTTTCTAGCCCATTAGGAAGGTGTCAGAAATGTCTCAAACTCCAATGCCAGTGGCCTATTTATAGTTTCACCCTGATTCATCCACTACTGAATTTTTATTGGGCAGCTTATTTTCAACTCCTCAGGCAGCTCAAAGGCCTTATATTTGCAAAACAAAGCCTTAACTTCAAAGGGAATTACTTTAGCTAAAAAGTGGGCTCTGTCACATTTTTTTTCCTCTCAAGGAAAGTGAAGAGTTGGTTTGCTTTAACTTCTTTTGACACCAGCCTTCTTTTTAAGAGGTTTTGTTTGTTTGTTTGTTTGTTTTTGTTTTTAATTTGACAGACAGAGATCACAAGTAGGCAGAGAGGCAGGCAGAGAGAGAAGAGGAAGCAGGTTCTCTGCTGAGCAGAGAACCCGATGCGGGGCTCGATCCCAGGACTCTGGGATCATGACCTGAGCCAAAGGCAGAGGCCCAACCCACTGAGCCACCCAGGCGCCCCACCAGCTTTCTTTTTTTAAAGATTTTATTTGAAAGGCAGTGAGAGAGCACACAAGCGGGGACAGGAGGGGTGGGGGGGCGAAGGAGAAGCAGAGGATCCTGGGATCATGACCTGAGCCAAAGGTAGATGCTTAACCTACTGAGCCACCCAGGTGCCCCTTACACCAACTTTTTTTTTTTTTTAAGATGTTATTTATTATGTGACAGAGAGAGGCACAGCGAGAGAGCTGTAACACAAGCATGGGGAGAGGGAGAGGGAGAAGCGGGCTTCCGGAAGATCAAGGAGCCCGATGTGAGGCTCGGATCCCAGGACAAAGAGATCATGACCTGAGGCCTGAGACAAAGACAAAGACAGCCGCTTAATGGCTGAGCTACCCCAGAGCCCCTACACCAACTTTTGATACAGAAGTCATGCTGGGCTCACTGGTCTAGAGCAGTCTTGAAATACTTATGCAAATGAATGGGGAAACTTGCAGGTGTAGAATGGGTCTTGAAAACAAAAACCTGGATTGCTCAATCTGAAAGGGTGGGGAGCAGAGTGAAATGTGAGATGACTTCCCTAGCCCTCAATCCCCGAGATTGGTCAAGGGGTAGGTAAATATTGTTTCTCTTATAAGATCAAGACTTACATACTCAGAGGGTGTAGAGATGTTCCATCTAGACTCAGCTTTTAGGATGAGATCGGCAAGTATTTGTCAAATATCTCCTTAACAGCCACCAAGAGAATTTCATACAAGACTGTTTTTCAAATCGAATAATACACAGAGACTTTGGAGGGTAAAAAAATGTTCCCAGACCCCTGAGAATATTCACTTCTTCATTCTCTCAGCAGCTGTCCCAGGCACTGGGATAAGTGGTTGAGATAGGGGCCTGAACAAAACAACATGATTCCTACAGCAGATGCTGTTGAGGAAGAAACAGTCATTAATGAAGTCATCACATTATTAACGGCAAATTACAATTAAGTCCCATAAGGTGGAACGCCCGATGCTATGAAAGTAAATGATAATGGGAGGGGAAAGCAAAAGTTTCCCTAAGGAAGGGAAAACTTGCCTCAGTCTAAGGGAAGATTAGACCAGACAAAAATGGGAGCAGAGTGTCACAGAAAAAGCAGCCAAGGCAAGGATCTTGTGGCAGGAGGGAACATGGCCATTTAAAAACCAAACAAGAGGGGCGCCTGGGTGGTTCAGTCGTTAAGCATCTGCCTTTGGCTCAGGTCATGATCCCAGGGTCCTGGGTTTGAGCCCCATATCAATCGGGCTCCCTGCTGGGCAGGAAGCCTGCTTCTCCCTCTCCCAGTCCCCCTGCTTGTGTTCCCTCTCTCGATGTGTCTCTCTCTGTCAAATAATAAATAAAATCTTAAAAAAAAAAAACCAAAAAGAACAGAAAGCATGGGATGCTCTAGGTAGACATTACCATCACTTGATAGTATTTCCAGAGCACTTGAGAGTATTGTACTTCGCTGCTCCTTTGAAGTTAGGTGCAACTCTTTAACTTGAGCAGAGCCCTGGGACTTGCTTTAGCCAGTGAAATGTGAGCAGAAGTGGCATCTGTTTCCTCTCCTCCTCTCCATGGAACCATTTAAGAGATAGAGTAGGTTTTTCTTTCTTTCCTACTAGCTAATATGAAGACACCACAGGAGAGGAGCAGGATCTCTGAGCCAACACAAGGACAGCTGTCCTAGAAAGCCAACAGGAGCTGACACAGACAGTGCATGATCTAGAAATAAACCTTTACCATGTTAAACCACTGAGGGTTAGGAGCTGTTTGTAATTATAGGAAACCCAGCCTATCTCCACCCCCCCACAAAGATTTTATTTATTTTTTTGACAGAGAGAGAATGAGAACACAAGCAGGGGGAGCAGCAGGCAGAGGGAGAGTGAGAAGCAGACTCCCTGTTGAGCAAGGAGCCCAATAAAGGACTTGATCCCAGGACCCTAGATCATGGCCTCAGCAGAAGGCAGATGCTTAACCAACTGAGCCACCCAGGGCCCCAAAACCCAGCCTATTCTATTGATATAGACCCAAGTTGGAGAAACTCCGTAGAAGAATCATATAATGTATGTGCGCCTGGGTGGCTCAGTTGTTAAGCATCTGCCTTCAGCTCTGGTCATGATCCATGATCTTCAGCTCTGGTCATGATGGGATCTAGCCTCTCATGTAACCCTGCATCAGACTCCCTGCTCTGCCAGAAGCCCGCTTCTCCCTTTCCCACTCCCCGGTTTGTGGCCCCTCTCTCACTGTGTCTCTCTCTGTCAAATAAATAAGTAAAATCTTACAAAAAAAGAATCACATAACATAAAGTAAAAGAAAATCTAAAATAATTCAGAATTTAAACATAAGTAATTTCTTTTATCTACAATCTACATTGCATCTGCATTTATAGACATTTATCACTGAATCATGAATTTCAATATCTCGTTTTCCAAAACTGCATCTGATTTTCTCTATGAAGTCCTCAACACTGAAGAGTATTTTTTTATTTTATAAAGCTGAATTGATAAAAAAATAAAATAAAGTTGAATAGAAAACATTTATCAAGTTCCTCTACTATCCATTAGCACTGGGTTAAGTATCTGAATTTGTTCATTTAATCTTCCTAATAGCCAAGGAAGTAGGTCTATGACTATATGCATTTTCCAGATGTCTATATATTATTTCAGATGCATATAAGAGAGACTCAGAAAGGTTTAACAACAGCTGGGAAGTGATGTACCTAAAACTGAACCCAGATCTGCCTGACTCCTTAACAAATGAGCCTAACTTTTATGAAATATTGTATGTCTCTTGAGACTGAAAACTCTATCAGATTGAACTCCGTCAAGGTAAGGATAATGTCTTATTTGTCTTTACATCCCCAGCAGAGTCTGCCACCTAGATATCCTCAAAGCATATTTTTGGAAGTATCAAAGGACTTGATTGAAAAACATAAGTGAGGGGCGCCTGGGTGGCTCAGTGGGTTAAAGCCTCTGCTTTCGGCTCAGGTCATGATCCCAGGGTCCTGGGATCGAGCCCCACATTGGGCTCTCTGCTCCGCGGAGAGCCTGCTTCCTCCTCTCTCTCCCTGCCTGCCTCTCTTGCCTACTAGTAATCTCTGTCTGTCAAATAAATACATAAAATCTTAAAAAAAAAAAAAAAAAAAGAAGAAAAACATAAGTGAGTTTATTACTGATAAACTACATTAACCTCTAGGGATTATATTTTGACTACTTATTTATGCACTTATAACTCTACCAGATGGTAAACTCTTTGGGGACAGGGCATTGGTAAATGACAAAAACCCAACTGAGTTCATTTGAAAGACCTAATGGCTTTTTTAAAACAACTCATGAATTGGGCAGCACTGCATCAAGTAGGTGGAGGGGAACTCCAAGGAGCTGTACAAAATGGAAGAGAGGCCTGTGGTTTTCTAACAATACAGATACAGTGTTTATTTTTATACCTTCCATAGTTGACACAAGGCCTTGATGAGTCACTTTTCGTCAAATGTGGACTAGGTCCCTTCCTCTGAATCCACAGAGCCAGCAAATGCTAAAGTAGAGATTCTGTTCAGGACAATAGCCCCTGGTCCTTCCACACCATACTAACAGCTGTCCCTCAGCCTCCCTGACTTCTATTCTTCCAGGAATAATTTAGTTAATTCAGAATTTTTTTCTAGGATATATAATTCATGATCCAACCATACATAACAGAAAAAAATTAATTTTGTATTCAACTTTGAAAAGTGTTAAGTCATTTGTTATTTGAGGGGACAAAAGAGAGAGCGAGAAAGAAAGCCCACCTGAATGTGCACATGATAAAATGGCCTTGAGGATGTAACACAAGCCAACCAAAGCACAGAAATCCAGAGTTCACCCTGCAACAGCATCCTGAAATTGTGTCTCCACTTCCACCCTGGGTCTTTGAACGAGCTTCCCAGGTGTTATTTCCCAGCGATGACATGACTCAGTGTCTGGAGCTCTGGGTTGCTCTAAACTGGGAGGATACTATCTTACCACACTTCAGTCCAGGCAGCCTTAGCCAGGCTTTACGAAACTTTTGACAACTCCATAAGAAATGCATTTCACATTGCAACCCAGTACATTGTGTGTGTCTCTGTGTGTGTTTATAATATTTATACTGTAATAAAAATGTGATGGAACAGGGGTGCCTGGGCGGCTCAGTGGGTTAAGCCTCTGCCTTGACTTAGGTCATGGTCCCAGGATCCTGGGATGGAGCCCTCTCTGCTCAGCAGGGAGCCTGCTTTCCCCTCTCTCTCTGCCTGCCTCTCTGCCTACTTGTGATCTCTCTCTCTGTCAAATAAATAAATAAATAAAATATTTTTTTAAAATGTGATGGAACAATACCCCCATTATGTGTGATGCACTCTGATGTTGGCTGGTCCATTTCTACTTTCTGTTCTCTCTCACGTTTTAAAAATTGTAGTTGCAATCCACCAAGTTAATTTCACCATCCATTGAGTCTTCTGATTTGAAAAACAGCAGCCCAATGCAAATGCATGCATAAGTTGCTGCTCCTTGAGGGCAGGGACACGGTGTCTTTTCTTCCTGTGTCTTTAGCGCCTATCACCTTTTTTTTTTTTTCTGGACAGATGAGGAAGTGAATACCTACCATGTGCTAGGAGTGCAGGGATAACCAACACTGAAAGCTAGAACCGAGAGATTCTTGTCTGGTAGAGCTTACAGCCTATGAAGAAAGGGAAAAAGTACCCACCAACCCACCACCAATAAACAGAGACAAGGAGTTGGGCACATGTCAAAATCTCTTCCCACCTCTACTCTACAAAAAAGTGCCTGGAACTCTGTCATTTCTGTCCCCATTTTTCCTTTGGAGCCCCAAGCCCCGTCCCATTCCACAGGACCCTGGCAAGACTCCCCATATGAGAGCTTTGCCCTACCCCCTGGCATGAATGGGGGCCTGGCCAGAGTGATGAATATGTTTGGTTCAGGGAGGAACAGGTGACTTCAAGTGAACCAACTAACCTGTCGTCGTTATAATCAATACATGGAAAGGGGCTCTTTTTCTCTGGGTCTATAGATATAAGGTCAAATGAAGCTAGACTTCTTCTCCATTATATGAAGAGAACAGATTAGAAAGTGAAACTGAAATACAGAGAAAAAGATAGCTAAGAGCAGAAGCAAGAGAAGAAAGATCATCATTTGAAGTTCTCAGTCTGAGAGGCCTAGAGACAGCAGATTAGCAACACTTCACAACTGTTTGAGCTAATAACTCCACTTTCCCCTAGTGCTGGTCTTAGTTGGATCTCTTATTTGCATCTAACTGTAACTGTGAAAGGAAGGGTAGAAAGCCAGTTAATTTCTTTTATTTATTTGTTTAAAGATTTTTAATTTTTTTGGAAAGCTCTTCACTTTAAGTTTTATTTATTTAAGTAATCTCTACACTTATTGTGGGGCTCAAATCACAACCCCAAGATCAAGAGTCTCTTGCTCCATCCACAAGACAGTCAAATGCCCCTAATTTCTTTTTTTTAAAACAGAATACAAAGGGGTGTGCCTGGCTGGCTCAGTGGGTAGAGCATACAACTCATGATCTCAGGGATCCCCATGTTGGGATACACTTACTTAAGAGAAAAAAGAAAATATTTGTGGGGTCACAGACACACTTTCCCCCCGATTGGGAAATTTGCCCAGAATATGCCGAGTTTTAAGGGTTCCAGAGTTATGAAGTTGGCTGTTTTCTTTCCTTCCTTCCTTCCCTCTTCCTTCCTTTCATCTCCCTATCTAATATCACTGTATCAGCTGTGTGGAGAGAGGTTAGGGGAGTTTATGGAGAAAGCAGGGAAACTCTGATATATTCCTAGCTAGAAAAATGCCTAGGTAAAGTAGTTTAGACCCGAGTGTCATGGTGGCAAAAGAGGGGAAGAGAAGCCAACTTAAGAAAAATTTAGGTGGAGCTGCTAGGAACTGGGTTAGGGATTAGATAGATTTAAAGGGCTGAATTGTCAAAATGAGTGAATAAAATGGATACATTAATATTCATTGAGTTCAGCAGCCACAGAGCAGGTGGTATGTCTTAAACTCTGTGGTAAGAGCTGGGACAATGAAGAGAGGAAGCATGCCTTCAAAGAGTTTATATCAGAAGAACTCCTAACATACAGAAAAGAAAAAGCAAAACAAAACAAGGAATAGCAAAAGTCTCACCTGCAGTTGAGAGAATGGGCTTTGGATTCCTTCTAAACATGGGAGGCCTGAGCCTTGCCTCTGTAAGACAGGACTCATATTAACTGTGGTAACCTAGCCTCTAGCCCCTCCCACCCCCAGGCCATTGTGGGGATCAGGGGGAAGGACTGCTATGGAGAAGGCAGTGGGTGAGGGGAAGGAAAAAAGATTGGGGCAAATCTATGCAAGGTGGGAGCCCATGCTGAGCTCCATTGTCATAGCCAGCAAAACAGGGTTTGGAGAAACACAAGGTAGGACAGTAGGTGTTATACAGTAATGGCATGGAAGCTTCCAAGTGCACTATCAGGCCAACTATCTCAGAGGGCAAGGAAGAGAAAGGGTCTCAAACCAGGTTAAATGCTCAAAACACATGCATTATTAAATCAAGGAAAAACACAAAGAGGGAGAAGCAAGAGGAAAAGTGGGACAGATTGACACATTTAGGATAAGCAGTGGGGTGGAAGCATGAGGGTACCTGAAGCCTGGGGGTGGAGGGGACATAATGTTTGCATGATCTGTCCCTTGGCTATGTCAGGTGCAGTTACAAGGACCAGAGTTGAGGTTTGAGTAAAGGCATGCCACCCACAGACAGACATTTCCCTGGATCAGGGACACAGGCTGACATCAAAGAAATGCACAGGCCAGTACACCTGGCCACCAGTGTAGCTCATCAGTCAGCCCAGTGAGTGACAATGGGTTTGCTTGTGTATTTTGGTCAGAGGATGGGGCTAGACTGGTTGTCATCTTCTGCATTAAGACTTAAGGCATCAGGGCCACCTGGGTGGCTCGGTAGGTTAAGTGTCCAACTCTGGATTTTGGCTCGGGTCATGATCTCAGGGTCCTGAGATAGAGCCCTGCTTCCTTCTGGGCTCCTTGCTCAGCGGGGAGTCTACTTCTCTCCTTCTGCCCCTCCCACCCCTCTCTAAAATAAATAGATCTTTTAAAAAAATGACTTCACGTGTGAATATTTAGTGTCTCATGTATCTTTAGGATATCATGAATACTTAGAATACTTAGAGTGTCTCATATTCTCTTAGTTCCTCAAAAATATTAGGTATCGCTTGGTCCTTCCATCCTTTATATGTTATTTTATTTAAGATTTTATTTACATATTTGACAAAGAGAGAGACAGCCAGAGAGGGAACACAAGCAGGGGGAATGGGAGAGGGAGAAGCAGGCTTCCAGCTGAGCAGGGAGCCCGATGTGGGGCTCGATTCCAGGACTCTGGGATCATGATCTGAGCTGAAGGCAGACGCTTAACGACTGAGCCACCCAGGCAACTGGTCCTTTCTGTTTAACACACACATCTTGTATTTATTATCTTTCCTTAACAAATTTATAAAACGTTTTGCCATTATCTTACAAATCATAAACTCGTTCATTTTCTAAACTGGAATAGAATGGTTTACAAAGCAAATGCATTACAGAAGGACAATGTATCCAAATCAGAGAAACCTCCGGGAATGGTGAAAGCTAGTCAGGACAAGATGGTCCAGAGGCCTGGGGAGGACTCTTCAAGGACATAAGGAAGAGAGGGACTTTCTTCCTTGGGAGTCAGGAGCTGAATCCAGGAAGGGAGGAGGGCCAGCCAGAGCCTGCAAGTGCTCCGGGGCTGAGGGCCAGAGGTGTGACAAGGAAGCAGCTCGGATAATCAAATGCAGCCTAGCCTTCAACCCAGACACGCAGAATTGCTGACACCCAGACTTGGAGTCAGAAACTTTTTCTGGAGGTCCCCAAGGAAGAGAGAATTCAGAGAAGAGGTGAGAGGAAGCACAGCTAGGCCCAGTCCAGCCCCGCCTTAAGGCCTGTGAGTAAAGACCAGCTCATACCAGGCCTCCCCAGGTTTCTTGCAAATCTGTAACTTCCTTAAAGTTAGCTATTTTCATTACTCCTTGTTTCCAGGCAGCTCAACTAGTAAAATGAATAAGGGTGTAAGCAAAGAAAGGAGAGAAGGTGCAAGGGGGATTGGTTACTTATTTAAAAGCTGGGCTGGGGAGTAGAGAGCAGCCCCTAATGGGAAGGTATATATACGTGTTGGGGCAGGGGTGGGGGAGGAAATACGGAAGACAGGCCCATCCCACTGGAGGTGTGAAAGTTGGATGGGGCCGGTGGGGGTAGGGGTGGGGTGAGAGTTCTGACCCCCGCTGCTTGGCTAGCCCCTCAGGGGATACTTGGGCTTTTAAAACCACGTTGCTTTGTAGTCAGAGGTATAGGAACTGACTGCTGTGGGCAAGGGGGACTGTGGGAAAGAGTTCTGCCCCTCCCCTCGGGGCTCCCACTGTCCCTCCTCCATTACTGTACGCTCTTTGTCTCTTCTCTATGGGTCTCCCCCTCCAGACGTGAGCGTCCTGGGAGCAGGCGCTGTGTCCGATTCACCTCTTTCTGCCTCACAATGTGGCCCAGCGTGGGGCCTGACACTTGGAAGTTTCTCAAAGAGTTACTTGTTGAATGCATGAACAAATGAATGCTTTCTCCCGAACTACTCCGAACTTTAGATGGGGTTTACAAAGAAGGAAAGGCCAGCTCGTGGCTCCAGATTCCCTTACATCACTTAACCAGCCATTCGTGAGCCTCCGGGATTCAAAGAGGCGGTGAACCCCTAAGGTTTGGTTTCTGTGTTTATGTGCATTTTCCTGGGGATAAGATTCTACATAATTTACCAGGTTTTCAAAGAGGCATCTTCACCCCCACCTCAAGAGGGAGAGTAATCATTGAGAAAATAGTTCCAGGATGGAGATTTTATTTTTTTTCTCAGCATTGATTTCTCTGAACAAAATTACTTTTCTTAGCCACATTACTGTTATCTCCCTTTCTATAATCTCTCGAGTTTATTTTGTAATGTTAGAATCATCCATTCACCTGAGTAAATGGTAACAAGATGCTGCTGGAGGCCAGGACAAGCTACCCCAAAATATGGCACCTTGACTTATTACAATTTTATCTTAAGCTGAAGGAATTTTTTTTAAGATTTTATTTTTAAGTAATCTCTACACCCAACATGGGGGTATAGGCTCAAACCTGCAACCCGGAGATCAAGAGTCCCAGGCTCCAAGGACTGAGAGGCAGCCAGGTGCCACTAGCTGAAGGAATTTTTTTTTAATAGATTTTATTTATTTGACAGAGAGAGAGAGAGAGAGATCACAAGTAGGCAGAGAGGCAGGCAGAGAAGCAGGCTCCCCGCTGAGCAGAGAGCCTGATGGGAGGCTCAGATACCAGGACCCTGAGGTCATGACCTGAGCCAAAGGCAGAGGCTTAACCCACTGAGCCACCTAGGTGCCCCTGAAGGAATTTTTTAAAAGCCACAGAAGTAGGATGGTCACTCTGACCTCCCTCACCTCACCTTCTTCCCTGAAACAAGTCATAAAATTCCCCTGTGCACCATACCCTCCCTGTAACAGGAGGAAAAGCAGGACATTCTTGTTACCACGGATAGAGAATCTAGGGCCCAGAAGGCTGGGTAAACAAGCCTTATTAAACTAACCCTTACCTTCCTAGTTACTTCTTTACCATTTACTCTCCCAAGTCCAAACCCTCTTGTCTTGTCAATTCTTCACAAATTTGTATTTCCCTGAAAGGTATAAAAACTTACTGCTCTGGTCCCTTCTTCAGGTCTTCATTCTCTTGGGAGGCTCCCATGTACAAGTAAATTTTTTGGAAAACATATATGCTTTTCTCCTGTTAATGTCTTTGTCAGTTTCATCTTCTAACCAAGCCAGGGACCCTGTGAGGGTCGAGGGAAACTTTTTCCTCCCCTACAATACCATCACCTTTGTAATCTCCCAGAATCTCCCCTTTATCACCTCTGCTAAGGCACCCTTAATTGATTT
This sequence comes from Mellivora capensis, assembly GCA_004024625.1. Lineage (NCBI taxonomy): Eukaryota > Metazoa > Chordata > Mammalia > Carnivora > Mustelidae > Mellivora > Mellivora capensis. Next base: position 68,574 of record PISX010007048.1, read on the forward strand.
CTCCTTCAAGGAGTTTTGCAGGTGGGAAGACAGTGTGGAGCGGGTGCGGGGCAGTTTTAAGTGAAACCTCCAGGGCAGGCAGAACCAGGAAGGGAGCTGCTGAGATACCCAGCTACCTAATCCAATTCTCCTTGTTCACTCAGCAGCCTCCTCCTCCCTCTGCATAACAATGGAAGGAAAGAGGAAGTGGGAAAAAATAAGGTCCTGTAATTGAGTTAGAAGAGGTAATTACCAGGACCCAGAAGCTGAGTGAAAGTACCTCCCAGAAAGAAGGGCTAAAGACAAGCCTAGGAGGTGGATGAATGGAGAAATTAGTAACGAATATATTTTGGCTCAGGGAAGCAAAAAAATAAAACTGCAGTGCTGAATTGGCCAGGCACTGGGGAAACCTGAGGTAGGCAGCAAGGACTGAGCTACTGTGGATTTGAAGGAGGAGGAGAGAAAGCTCCAAGCCAGGCGGGGATTTTGCCTGCAGCTGCTGTGCCCTGATACTGAGTATCGGTGCTGCAAGGGAGGGATGAGTCAGTCCCAGCAGATTCAAGTTTAGGATTAAAGAGACAGTAGGAAGGCACTCAGCAAACACTTTATGAGAGGGCTAGGGAGCATTCTCAAGTGGGATCCCAGCCCCACACAGGACACCAAGGAGGTCCTGGACCTGCTGGGGGGGGGCTCATTTGCGTGGGGACTGAGGGTAAAGTGCTGTTTTAAACTACTTTCCCTTTCCATTTTGTTTCATTTTCATTCCCCACTTTGTTTCATTTCATTGAGTTGTCTAAAACCAGGGTTGGCTTGGAGCGCAAGGCAAAGGGGTAGGTGCCAGATGTGAGTGTCACCTCTTGCTACAGGAGGCAGGGAAGGGCGTTTTGAAATGAGAATTCTTGGTTATGGGTGTGGCTGTAAATGCGTCCTGCACCTTGATGCCTCCTGGAAGAGAGCTAGGAGCATTTTGGGGAGTGGACCGGCCGTGGGTGGAGTTCTTTGACGAAGGTAAGGTCCACCACCTCATCCTGACATTCGGGCGGCCTCTGAAAGGATGACAGGATCGGGTTGCATCATTCAGCCCAAGTCTGTATAAAAACAGAAAATTACCTAGAGATCATACTGGCCCGCTGCACAAGCTAGCAGTTCACGGTGGCCCAAGCAGCCCCTGGAACAGCATGTTAGAGACAGAGCCCCATTTCGGGGAGGAAGTTTGTGATAGAGTGACTTTGATTTGATGGTTTTGTGGAAAGATATATACATCATGAAATTTGCCACCGTAACTTTTTTTTTCCCTAAAGATTTTATTTTTAAATAGTTGGTTGGGGTTGGGGCTCAGAATCACAACCAGAGATCAAGCATCATGTGGTCTATGGACTGAGCCAGCCAGGCTCCCCTTAACCATTTAAAAATACATAAATACAATGACACCAATTAAAACCACAATGTTGTCCAACCAGCCCTACTTCCAATAATTTTTCATCACTCTAAACACAATGTCTGTACTCCTTTGTGTGCTTATTTTTGTGGTTATTGTTTAAATAACCTTTTCTCTAGAATATGTTGGTCTCTGCTGGTAGGTGGCCTCAGGTCAAGTTACACAGAGTCAACTGATTTCTTCACCTGAGTTTCTTTTGTCACAGGATTGCTGTGAGGTCTTTTCTGTGTAAATAGCATTGCTACTTTCCTTCTACATATGCTCACTTACGTTAACAAAGTAGAAATTATATCAAACTACCCCAAATTTAGTGCTTTTACTTGCTTGCAATTCTGTGAGTCTCAAGTTGGGTAGGAATTAGCTGAGCTCCTCCTCCCCTTCCCCCTCCCCCTCCTCCTCCTCCTCCTTCTTCGAGTTTATTTATTGGACAGAGAAAGAATGAGCACAAGCTGGGGGTGGGGGCGGGCAGGAGGGAGAGGGAGAAGCAGCCTCTCCGCTGAGCCGGGAGCCAGATGTGGAGTCTGATCCCAGGATCCTAGGATCATGACCTAAGAAGCCTAAGGCAGATGCTTAACGAATGAGCCAGCCACCCAGGCACCCCTGGCCTTTCTTCTTAGTGTTAACCAGGATCATTTATGTCACTGCAGTCTTCTGGTGGTTCCCCTGGGGCTGGCTATAATATGCCCATATGTTGGGAGCTGGCTATGGGCTTGGGTGGTATATTTCCAGCATGATACCTGGGCAGTAGGGTTCCAAAAGCAGTAAGAGAGAAAGGTTAAGACCCCTCTGTGTAAACGGTTTTCAAGCTGCAATCTGACTCATCATTTGCTAATGTCCCATTGTCCAAACAAGTCACATGGTCAAACCCAGAGTGTATGTGGAGGGGACTTCATGAAATCTGGATACATCCAGTGTGGTTCCTTGGGGCCATAATTGTAACAATGTACCACACCTACATTTTACATTTTGCTTTCCCTTAACAGTGTATCTATTTTCCAAGTTGTTATAATTATCATGATTACATTTGTAATGACTATACAATAGTCAATCAAAGAACTATGCCAAAATGTGTCTAATCATTATTTATTTTTTTGTGTGGTTTGTTTTAATTTTCACTGTTATAAATAAATCATTAACGTCTCCCTCCTCCATGGTTGCAAACTCCTCCTTCTGCCCCTCTTGGTGCCACTTGTGAGCTCCTTCAGTACAGACCTGCTACCTCCTTTGTGAACCAGGTCCTGAGGAGACTCTGGCCAACCACAGGCCCAAGGAAGGAGGCAAGGCTGAGAAGGATCATACTAATTTGAAGGTGGTGGGCAGGATGGTTCTGGGTGCAGTGTAGGATTAAGAGGTATACACCTCTTACTAAACTCATGAAAGCTTATTGTGAACGGCAGTGTTTGTCAATGAGGCAGATCAGATTCTGATTTGATGGGCAGCCAATCAATGAAACAGACACACCTGCACATTTGGAAATGGGGGATGAAGACACAATAGATGTGTTCCTGCAGCAGATGGGAGGGTGTGTACTACAAAGGGAACCTGAGAAGCCCTGGCTGGCTCAGTCAGTAGAGCACATGACTCTTGATCTTAGGGTTGTGAGTTTGAGCCTCAACCCTATGTTGGGTGTAGAGATTAGTTAAAAATAAAATCTTAAAAAAAAAAAAAAGGGTGGGGGGAACCTGCTACTTTACAGCAGAACTCTGTTCCTCCAGACTTGAGGAACAGTCTTCTCTTATTAAGAAGACATTCTCAATAAGAAAAACCAAAATTTGGCTCCATCACATCCTGACTAATACAGTATAGTTTTTTCTATTCTCACATTTTCCCCTTTCCCATTCCTTTATTGTATATAAAGTAATTGTGTATGTGCACAAGCACATTACATTTTTTTAAAAGATTTTTATTTATTTATTTGACAGACAGAGATCACAAGTAGGCAGAGAGTCAGGCAGAGAGAGAGGAAGGGAACAAGGCTCTCCGCCTAGCAGAAGGCCCCATGCGGGGCTCAATCCCAGGACCTTGGGATCATGACCTAAGCTGAAGGCAGAGGCTTTAACCCACTGAGTCACCCAGGCGCCCCTAGCACATTACATATTTAAAAAATATTTTATTTATTTATTTGACAGAGAGAGAGAGAGATCACAAGTAGGCAGGTGGGGGGCGGAGGGAGGGGGAAGCAGGTTCCCTGCTGAACAGAGAGCCTGATAGCAGGGCTTGATCCAATAAATAAATAAATCTCTCAAATAAATAAAACGGGGACCTGGGTGGCTCAGTGGGTTAAAGCTTCTGCCTTCAGGTCAGGTCATGATCTCGGGGTCCTGGGGTCAAGCCCCACATTGGGCTCTCTGCTCCGTGGGGAGCCTGCTTCCTCCTCTCTCTCTCTGCCTACTTGTGATCTCTGTCTGTCAAATAAAATCTTTTTAAAGAAATAAATAAATAAAACAAAAAACCCTCAACATTTAAGAAAAATAGCCTAAACAAACAAAAGGAAACTCCTTTAAATTTTATTTTTAAATTTACTTTTATTTTTTATTATTATTTTTTAAAAGATTTTGTTTATTTATTTGAGAGAGAGGGAGAAAGCACAGATATGGAGGGAGAAGCAGACTCCCCGCTGAGCAGAGAGCTCAACATGGGACTCAATCCGAGGACCTGAAGATCATGATCTGATCTGAAATCAAGAGTCAGAGGCCACCCAGGCACCCCCCACCACCACCTTTTTTTACAGTAAGCTCTACACCCAGCATGGGGCTTGAATTCTTGACCCCAGATCAAGAGTTGCATGCTCTACTGACTGAGTCAGCCAGGCACTCCTGTAGTCTTTTATCTTGACCACTTCAATCTTTTGCACTTTAGTTTTTGAGCTGTAATTGCCATTTTCTGTTGCACTGAGGTGTGTGTGTCGGTGGTGGGGGGGAGATATTAAGTGGCATATACATACACAAACATGGGTAGGATCACATTCTTGACATATACGTGTTTCCTGTTGTGAAAAAAAAATTGGGAATCAAATACCTGGAATCATAAAGGACCAAATATAGAGGAAACCAAATATTTTAAATTAGGGAACTTAGGTCAGTATTTCTTTGAGTACTGGCTGTATCTTGGCTCTGAAGAGGGATAAAAGGTTCCTTGGCAGGGGCTCATCTGTGTGTGTGTGGTTCTGACCCTGTGCTCTGTGCTCTGCTTGGCTGGGCACACTCTTGGGCACTGACCAGGAGGCAGGGCCACATTCTGCAAGAAGAGCCCCTGTCTTGGGCTCTTGTGTCCATTTCTTTTCTTTCCTTTTCTTTTCTTTTTTCTTTCCTTCTCTTCTCTTCTCTTCCCTTTTCTTCCTTCCTTCCTCTCTCTCTCTTTCTCCCTCCCTCCTTCCCTTCCCATCTCTTTCTTTCCTTTCTTTTTCCTTCCTTCCTTCCATCTTTCTTTCTTTCTTTCTTTTAAAGATTTTATTTATTTATTTGACATAGAGAGAGAGAGAGCACAAGCAGGGGGAGCACCAAGAAGAGAGAGAAGCAGACTCCCTGCCGAGCCAGGAGCCAATCTACGACTCCATCATGACCTGAGCCATGACCTGAGATCATGGGTCACGACCTGAGCCGATGAAGGCAGATGCTTAACCGACTGAGCCACTCAGGTACCCCTTGTATTTCTCCCCCTGTCTATTTCTCCTTCCTTTTTTTTTTTAGGTTTTATTTATTTATTTTAGAATGAGCAAGCAGGGGGAGGAGCAGAGGGAGAGGGATAAGCAGACTACTTGCTAAGTGTGGAGCTTAGCATGGCAGGGGGCTCTATCCGACGACTCTGAGGTCTCCACCTGAGCTGGAATCAAGAGTTGGACACTTAACCGACTGAGCCACCCAGGCATCCCCATTTCTACTTTCTAAGTCAGTCACTAAGGGCAGGATCAGTGTCCCTGACCCGTAGTATGTCTGTTTGCCCTATGAGAAAATGTTTCACTCATTCATTTGTTAATGTATTTATGCATCTGTTTACCCAATAATTTGTCTATTCATTTGGGCATGTATTTATTTGTTATTGCATTCATTCATTCATTCAGTACACATTTATTAAGGTCAAGGTTTATGCCAGAAGGATCAATGATAACTAATTAGAGACCTAAGTGGGTACCCAGGGTAAGGTCCTAGACCTGTAGTCGGTGGTGGTGTGTAACTTGAGATCCTGGCAATGTACTGATCAACTCTTCTTGGTCCATTAACTTTGAACAAATAAACTCTTGTTTTGCCACTCCAAAACCAAAATGTGCTGACTGAACCTTCTTTACCGGGAAAATGGTATTACATTTCTCTTTGTGATAGGAAAGGTTAGAACAGCAGTATGTGACCTACAGCTCTGGGCACTGATTCTGCACTATGTCAGCTGTGAAAAAAACAGATGTCCCTGCATTCTTTTTTGGCAAGTGTATGTACTTTTGTGCTTTTAAAGGATGAGGGGCATTTTTTTTTTTAAAAAGCAAAATTCAGACTCCCTGTCCTTTAGGAGTTTATAATCCAAATGGAAAGTCCAGCCAGAGTTATATAGATCATAGAACTAAGGAATGTTTTCTATTGAAGGCTGGCATCCAGTCTGAAATTCCCTACCAAGGTGGAACTCTCCCTACAAAGTTCACTACAAATAGTCTTTTTGGCTTTGTACCAACACTTCTCTAGGAAATAACCTACTATTAATTTGCTTTTATTTTATTTTTCTTTATAATTATTATTATTAATGTGTTTTTAAATTAGAAAAGTAATATGTGGAGCACCTGGGTGGCTCAGTGGGTTAAGCCGCTGCCTTCGGCTCAGGTCATGATCTCAGGGTCTTGGGATCTCAGGGTCATTTTACAGATATGTCATCGAGTCCCGCATCGGGCTCTGCTCAGTGGGGAGCCTGCTTCCCTCTCTGCCTGCCTCTCTGTATACTGTGATCTCTCTTTGTCAAATAAATAAATAAAATCTTAAAAAAAAGAAAGAAAAGTAATATGTGCTTAATGTAACCCATTGAAACAATATGGGAGAGTACAAAAGTAAAAAGCTAAACTTCACCTGAAATCTCCCATCTTCCCACCATCTGATAAGGACTGTTCCAGGATGCTGAGGATGGCTATTTTCTATATGTGTACTAACATGTGTATAAATATTTTCAGCCCATTCTTTCAATTGTAATCTATTTTTTAAAATTAGATAACATCTAGAAAAATTAGATAACATCTGTACCATATAAAAATCAAACAGTATAAAAGAGTATGAAATGAAGAGGGCAATCTTCTTGGGTCCCCTCCCTCTTCAGCTGATAATTTGTATTATCACTTTACTGTTGCTCAATAAACTTTGCTCTGCTGTCCACCACCCTTCCTCTGGTTTCTCTCTTCATTCTTCGAAGGGGAAAGCAGCATGACCAAGAACTGCGGCACCGAAGGAAAAAAAAAAAAGGAATATACAATGAAGAGAAAGTCTCTCTTCTTCTATCCCCATCCTCTCCTTCCAGCCACTTACTTCTTTTCCCCAGAGGCAACCACTATTAAGTGTAGCCTTCCAGAGATAAGCCCACATGTTAAATTTTTTTTTTAAGTAAGCTCTACAGCCTTGAACTGTTCAAGTGTGGGCCTTGAACTCACAACCCTGAGGTCTAGTCACATGCTCTACTGACTAAACCAATCAAGTGAACCTTAATAATCTTTTTTTAAACGTGTTAACGTACAATATACAATATTCTCCCTGTAATAACATATCTTAGACGTTATACCATATCACTACTAAGAGGTGTTTTATTCCTTCAAATAGGTGCATTTCATTTTACAGATATGTCATAATTTATTCAATGTATCATCTTATGAATATTTTGGTGTTTCCAACCTTTTGTTATTACAAGCAAAGCTGCAATGAATGACTTTGACTATATACCTTTTTTCATGTATGTAGGCAAATTTGTAAGATAAATAGCCTAAAAGCAGAACTTCTGTATCAAAGGTCAGATGCATTTGTGATTTTGATAGACATTGCCAGTTAAAGCTGTATTCAGTAAAAGCTGTATTAATTTGCATTCCTTTCTTCAATTATGAGAGTACTTTTTCCCCATGCAGTTTCCAGGATATTAATAACTTTTTATTTCATTTATTTATTTAAAAAAGATTTAATTTATTTATTTTAGGGAGAGAGCAATTGCATGCACACCCAGAAGCAGGGGAGAGGGGAAGCAGAGCCAAAGGAGGGAGGCAAGCAGACTCTGTGCTGAGCAGAGACCTGGATGCTGGGCTCCATTCCAGGACCCTGAGATCATGACCTGAGCTAAAATCAAGAGTTGGATGCTTAACTGACTGAGCCACCCAGGAGCCCTGGATATTAGTGACTTTTTAAAAAAAGCTTTTGCCAGGGCACCTGGGTGGCTCAGTGGGGTGATCCTCTGCCTTCTGCTTAGGTTATGATCTCAGGGTCCTGGGATCAAGCCCCCAGACGGGCTCTCTGCTCAGCTGGGAGCCTGCTTCCCCCTCTCTATCTCTGACTGCTACTCTGCCTATTTGTGATCTCTGTTAAATAAATAAATAAAAATCTTTTAAAAACATAAATTGTTTTTAAAAAATAATAAATGTGTGTATATATAAAATATACGTGTGTGTGTGTGTGTGTGTGTGTGTGTATAAAGTAGGCTCTATGTCCAGCATGGAGCCCAACACAGGGTTTGAATGCAAGACCCTAAGATCAAGACCTGAGCTGAGATCAAGAGTTGGACACCTAGCTGAGCCACCCAAGTGTCTCTGTAATGTATATATTTTTTAATAAGCTTAATTTAACATATAAGACAAATACTACATGATCTTACCTATATATGGAATCTGTGAGTGGGGCACATAGTTAACAGAGGTTGAGTGGTGAGGAGCACTTGGCTGGTTCAGTTGGTGGAGCCAACAGGTCTTGATCTCAGGGGTGTGGGTTCCGGCCCCAGGTTGTAGTTTTAGCTAGGGTCATGATTTCAGGGTTTTGAGATCCAGCCCTGTGTCAGCCTCCACACTCAGGGGTAGAGTCTGCTTGAGGTTTTCCCTCTGCCTCTGCCCCTCCCACTGGTTTGTGCTCTCTCTCTAAAATAAATAAATAAATCTATAAAAAACAAAATCTTTAAAAAATTAAAAAATTTTTAATCTACTTTTAGAAATGTTTTATTTATTTATTTGACTGAGAAAGAGAGCACAAGCAAGGGGAACGGCAGGCAGAGGGAGAGGGAGAAGCAGGCTCCCTGCTGAGTATTAAAGGATGAGGTCATGATCCCATGACCCTGGGATTATGACCTGAGCTGAAGGCAGAAACTTAACCCACTGGGCCACCCAGGAGCCCTTAAAATCTTTTTTTTTTTTAAAGAGCGGTGATTACTAGGGGCTGAGAGTGGGAGAAATGGGGTGATGTTGGTCAAAGGTACAAATTTTCAGCTATAAGATAATTTCTGGAGACCTAATGTATACCACAGTGAGTAGAGTTCATAATAATGTGTTGTATACTTGAAATTTGCTAGATCTCAACAGTTTTCACCACTACCAAAAAAAGGGTAATTAGATGCCGTGATGAATACGTATATTTTCTTCTTCCTAGCAGACTGTTTTTTGAGGCAGCTTATTCCCTCATTGGATGGTTCTGCTAATTTTTAAAGTTACTCCTTATTTATTTATTCATTTTTAAGATTTTATTTATTTGTCAGAGAGAGAGAGAGAACACAAGCAGGCAGAGGCAGAGAGAGAAGCAGGCTCCCTACTGAGCAAGGAGCCTGATGCGGGACTCAATCCCAGGACCCTGAGATCATGACCTGAGCCGAAGGCAGCTGCTTAACCCACTGACCCAACCAGGCGTCCCTCCTCCTTATTTTGAAGTACATGTCTTTCTGTGTATTTTTTTAGGCAATGGTTCTAATTTTGTCCCTTGAGACTATACAGGAGTTAAAATGTAAAGTGTTTAACGTGAGTTACAAAAACTTACATTAGATTTTCCTGACTTCCAAATCATGGAACGCAAAAGAAATTGTAATACGTGCACAGAACACAGGTAAGTAGATGGAACTTTTTATAGTTCAAGGTGATGGTGGTAGGGAGGGAATCAGGTTGCTCCAGGTTCTACTTCTGCCGAGTGGAGGGCTGACAGGATCAATAGCTGGGGTCATGTGAAACTCCCCTGGGGAACATCATCTGGGAGGCTTTTCACAAGTGGGTCTCCCCTCACCCATCTGTGCCTTTCTCACTTCATTTGAGCTTCCAGGACTTGCTTTTCTTTCCTAGACCGTAAATATAAATATACCAAACACATTCTCTAAAAGGGGCTTTTCATCTGCTGTTCCCTCTGCCTGTGGAGGGCTTTAGCTCCAGAAGTTCACACAGCTGGCTCTTCTTCTTCTTTTTTTTTTTTTAAGTAAGCTCTATATCCACAATGGGTCTTGAACTTACAACCCCCAAATCAGAAGCTGCATGCCCCACTGACTGAGCCAACCAGGCACCTCTGCTCCTCAGTCTTTATTTATTTATTTTTAAAAAAATTTTAAAAATATTTATTTATTTATTTATTTGACAGACAGATCACAAGTAGGCTGAGAGGCAGGCAGAGAAAGGGGAGGGGGGGAAGCAGGCTCCCTGCGGAACAGAGAGCCCAATGCGATGGGGGGCTCCATCCCAGGACCCTGGGATCATGACCTGAGCCAAAGGCAGAGGCTTTAACCCACTGAGCCACCCAGGTGCTCCCTCCTCAGTCTTTAGATCACTAAACTGCTATAGGTAAAGGAGCACCCCTCTTCTGCCCCAAGCCATGCTATTCTCTTGGTAACGCTTATCAGCTTTAGAAATTTCCAGATGAGGGGTACCTGGGTGGCTCAGTTGTTAAGCGTCTGCCTTCAGCTCGGGTCGTGATCTCAGGGTCCTGGGATCGAGCCCCACCTCGGGCTCCCTGCTCAGCAAGAAGCCTGCTTCTCCCTCTCCAACTCCCCCGGCTTGTGTTCCCTCTTTCACTGTATGTCTCTCTCTCTGTCAAATAAATAAATAATATATATATATATATATATATGCATATGTATATGTATATGTATATACATATATATACACACACACACATATATATGTAAAGAAATTTCCAGATGATTTGTGTGTTAATTGTCTCTTTCCCTACCAATAGAAGGTAAGTTCTGAAAGTCTTGTCTCTTTTGTTCGCTTCTGTCCATAGAATCTTATTCAGTGCCCCACACCGGCCCTCAGTAGCTATTTGCTCTGTGAATGAGTGAATGTAGCTTTTTAGTAGTTACAACTTCAGCTGTTTACCCTATTACTTTTTTTGGCCATCCTGGCCACAGAGAGACCACGGGACCTTATCATCCCCTTTGCAGAATCCAGATATACTGTGTCAGCAGTATTCTCGGAACCCATCCAGTTTAGTAACCCTATCAAAAACGGAAATGAAGTTAGCTTGGCAGGAAATGAGGTCAGTTTGGCAACTGATGGTGAAACATGTGAACAATGTGGGAGCTTATGGTCTGAGTTAACTGTGTCAGATATGTCCCATGGCAGAGTAATAGGAAGATCAAATGGACCATGAGCTACGTAGGGCAATTGGGGCTCGGAGAAGAAAGATCCCTGTAAGCCGGTGATTTCTTTCTGTGTAATTTGGGCAGGCAAATGTTTAGAGAAGCAAGGCTGAGTCCTTCCAACCTGGGATAAGGATTTCTCAAGGCATCTGCAGGCTATGGGTTTGGCCAAAATCAATAAGCACCGTTTATTAAGCCTCCCATAACTTGTGCTAGGTGTCTGTTATCTCTACTTCTCCTAATATCCCTGCTATATAGGAAATGTTATCCATTTCAGAGAGAATGACTCAGAAACATAAATGACTAAAGGACCTGCTCAAGGTCACAGGGTGTGTGATATGGCAGGGAGTCAATCCAGGCCCTCTACCTCAGTTTGGATTCCCCTCTTTTTTTTTTTTTTTTGTACTATGCTAAGTGAGAAAAACAGTGCAAATCTAGGGCTCTAGCGAATTCTTTTGCAAGCAAACACTGATTTGAATCTATCTAGTGGGGTACACAATGCTTAATCAATTCTGAAATGTTATATTTAAGTCTTCATAATTACTCTTGTTAACATTACAGAAATAGATGAATCCATGTAAGAAGAAAAAAATGTACCAAAATATCTGGTGGTTATCAGCATACTCAAATTTCCATGTGTCACAGTCCATCAAGAACTAATAGGCATAGGGTGCCTGGGTGGCTCAGTGGGTTAAGCCTCTGCCTTCAGCTCAAGTCATGGTCTCAGGGTCCTGGGGTTGAGCCCCGCACTGGGCTCTCTGCTCAGCACGGAGCCTGCTTCCCCTTCTCTCTCTGCCTGCCTCTCTTCCTACTTGTGATTTCTCTCTCTGTCAAATAAATAAATAAAATCTTAAAAAAAAAAAAAAGAATAGGCATAAAAGCTAACCAATAGAATAAACTTGTAAATGAAAATAATGATGCTGTTAATGTACATAAAAGGTATAGTTGAGCTCACTAACCTCCTGTTTAATCCATATCTTTACTGAATTTGTGGAAACAATGATGCAATTATAACAAGGAAGAACAGAGGCCAGTGAAAATTAGACTTCCATGTGGAGGACATTTAATTGTTTAATTGCCTGCTCACATCTTCCCATTTTTTCCGGATAATCAAAGCCACCGGCTGCCTCTCCCCACTGCCCCCAAGCCCCCATCCTGCACCAGGATGTTTGAATTGGCACGAAGAGAAAGAGTGAAGTTCTTGGGTGGGGTAGTTGGGAGATGTGGTCTGGAAACTGCTAACAGCTATTCTTGAATTCACTTGTAGGAACTTGTCTGCAGGAGAGTGAAGTTGACATACAGAGAGATGTACAGACAAGAGAAAGAAGAAGAGGAAGAGAGAGAGCCAGTGTGAGTTGCACTTGCCTGGGAGGCTCTTTCTGTGGTTGTCTAAGCTAGTTTAGTTGGGTTTCTTTCACTGGCAGCCAAGAGTGGGCAAGCGTTGGAGTCAACTGGGGAGTAGTAAATAAAGCACCAGGACTGGAGTCAGGACAAAGGGGCCTGAAACCTAGCCATTTTCTTTCCTTTATTTCCGTTCTGTAATCAGTTCTTTTGCCTCTTTCTTGACTCTTGGTTACTAAATGTTTATTTCCTCTGATTATAAACTTACCCATAGATTCTTACTCCATTCTGTGCAGGGTTACAAATGGATTACATTCAGATGCTAATGCAACTGGTGGCCCCCTCCCATCCCCCATAATGCCAGGACCAGGTCCCCCACATGCTGGTTCTGCTCACCAAAGTTCTTGGCAGGTGCAGCTGGGGCCCAAAGGATGCCCTGAGCAGTTTTCTCTCTAAGACCCACTCCCGTGCTTGGCCTGTTCCTGCTGGTCATCGTTTAAGTCCAAAGGAGCCTTGTTCAGGGGTCCTTTGTAAACCACAAGTGTGGATTTACTCTTGACGTCTAGGTAATCATTCTCCCCTTTGAACTAGGCTCAAGCATAAGATCTCCCCACTGCAAAAAGCACCTTAGCAGAAACTCCCTCTTTCCAACTTGTGCTGCCCTGCAGCCCAGCTGAAGGGAGCAAAGTTCAGTCTGTGTGGAGCCTCACCTTGGCTGTACTTCCTTAATTGTGTTTGAGCAGTTCTTTCCAATGACCTAGTCATCTGTACTCAGGGACTCCTCAGCCTCCTAGTCTGCTCAGCCTCCTAGCCTGATCCCCCAACCCTCACCCATGCACCTCGATGTACCTTTAGCTTTCCAGGTGGCCCTGAAGTAGTCTAAAGCTCATTGAACCAGGTGGTAGTGGCTAAGCCATTCCTGTGCCTTGGAGCTAGGATCTGGAGTTTCTGGCTTAGTGATCAGCAGGGAAGAGTCCTTCCTGAGCAAGTAAGTGGCTTTGACTTTCACCCAGAAGCAGAATAACTTTAATGGAAGAAGCAGAACTCCACACTAGATAACTTCTAGGAAAAATTAAAGTGAAGAAAGAAAGATACATAGAATTTCAATACTATTCAGTCTGTATCTCGACGAGGTTAAAAAATCAGTTATACAAAGAAAAGGAGCTGAAAAGATTTATATTGAAATGTTGATTGGGCATCTGGATGTCCCAGTCCTTAAGCTTCTGCCTTCGGCTCAGGTCATGATCCCAGGGTCCTGGGATCAAGTCCTACATTGGGCTCCTTGCTTAGCTGGGAGCCTGCTCCTCCCTCTGCCTCTGCCCGCCACTCCCCCTGCTTGTGCTCTCTCTCTCTGACAAATACTTAAATAAGATCTTAAAATTTTTTTAAAAAAGTCTTAAAAAGAAATGTTGACAAGTTTTCTCTTAATGATGGGATTACAGGGGCACCTGGCTGGCCCAGTCCATAGCGCATGGGGCTCTTGATCTCAGAATTTTGAGTTTGAGCCCCTCATTGGGGATAGAGTTTACTTCAAAAAATTTAAAAAGAATTTTTTTTAAATGGTGGGATGACAGTTGTTTTTTAATATTCTTTTGTACTATCCTACCAGTCAGTATCACCTTTCCCTTTTTGAAATTGTGTTTTAAATCACAAAAATAATGTAGGCTCACTGTTACATTTTCAAATCACAGAACAATACATATGAGAAGCAGAAATGCCACTTAACCCAAGGATTAGTTCCAGTGCCCTCCCACATTTATAGCCACTGATAAGAGTTTATTGTATTTATTATATGTGTATGCATGCATGCATGCATACATATGTTCAAATAAGGATATGTATATTTAAATGTATGATCAGGTTTTTTTTTCTTACTATTGATGTGGGAAACAAAGGCAAAAGAAAAATTAAATTTCCTTTTTACCTATAGCTCACTGATGGGCCCTTGAAACAGGCAGAGTGACATTCCTCTAGAAACCCCAGCTGCCTCAATGTTAACACTTTGCTGAGGGCAAAAGGCAATCTTAGCCTGACCCTCAGGATCCTGTAAGTCTACTTTAATGTATAAAAATTCCTTTGGAAAGTTCCTTTATCTTACCCCTCAACATATCCTGAAGCGTATGACCCACCGATATACATCTGAATATTCTCATGACTGAGTTTTTACTAAGCAGTAATAAATGACCTTTTTCTAACAATAGCTAGCCCCATCATGGTCCAAAATACCTTGGAGGCTTGTGCTATCCCCAAGGCCTTCCCAACTTGAAAGTATACACTTGGTCACACCTCATGACCCCAGTGCAGCTCTTTTTGCCCACAGGTCCTGTCCCCATGCTTTAATAAAACCACATTTTTGCACCGAAGATGTCTCAAGAATTCTTTCTTGGCTGTGGGCTCTAAATCCCTGCAACACCCCAAAACTACATCAATCCTGTGCATGTATTGAGGAAACTTTTCAGTGCCAGCTCTATCTCATTCTTCTAAAGTGCTGTTTAGGTGTTCTTGGGGGGCTCAGTCGGCAAAGTGTCCAATGTTTGGTTTTGGCTGAGGTCATGATCTCAGGGTCGTGAGACTGACCAATAGGCTTGGTGCTCAGTGGGGTATCTGCTTGAGATTCTTCTCTCTCCCCCTGTTCTGACCCTCCCCCATCAAATAAATAAATCTTTAAAAAATAGGGCACCTTGGTGGCTTATTTGGTTAAGTGTCTGCCTTCAGCTCAAGTCATGATCCCAGGGTGCTGGAATGGAGTCCCGTCTGGCTCCCTGCTCAGCAGGGAGTCTGCTTCTCCCTCCTCTCCCTCTCCCCCAGAACCCCTGCTCATGATGTCTCTCTCTCTCTCTCTCTCAGGCGTGCACTTCCTCTCTCTCTCTCAAACAAATAAATAAAATATTTTAAAATACATTAATAAAAAAATTGTTCAATATTTTGTAGCATGAATGTATTATATTTGACTAAATGTTTTCATTAATGGATACTTAGACCATTTTAAATCTTTTGCAATTACAAACTATACTGCATTCAAGATTCTTGCATGCATTTCCCCGTATACATATGTATTTTTTTTCAAGTTTATTTGTTTAAGTAATCTCTATGCCCAGTGTGGGGCTGGAACTCAAAACTCCAAAATCAAGAGTCAAATGCTCTTCTGACTGAGCCAGCCAGTCACCCCTGATATATATTTATTTATTTATTTATTTATTTATTTATTTATTTATTTATTTTTGTTTTAAAGATTTTTGTTTATTTATTTGACAGACAGAAATCACAAGTAGGCAGAGAGGCAGGCAGAGAGAGGGAGGAAGCAGGCTCCTGCCGAGCAGAGAACCCGATTCGGGGCTCAATCCCAGGACCCCTGGGACCATGACCTGAGCTGAAGGCAGAGGCTTTAACCCACTGAGCCACCCAGGCGCCCCACCCCTGATATTTAAATTCTCTTTTTTTTTTAAATTTATTTATTTGTCAGAGAGAGAGAGGGAGAGAGAGCAAGTGAGCACAGGCAGACAGAGTGGCAGGCAGAGGCAGAGGGAGAAGCAGGCTCCCTGCCGAGCAAGGAGCCGGATGCGGGACTCAATCCCAGGATACTGGGATCATGACCTGAGCCGAAGGCAGCCGCTTAACCAAATGAGCCACACAGGCGTCCCTAAATTCTCTTTTTTAAAAAGATTTTATTTATTTGACAGACAGAGATCACAGGTAGGCAGAGAGGCAGGCAGAGAGAATGAGAGAGAGAGGAGGAAGCAGGCTCCCTGCTGAGCAGAGAGCTGTATTGGGGGCTCGATGCAAGGACCCTGGGACCATGACCTGAGCCGAAGGCAGAGGCTTTAACCCACTGAGCCACCCAGGCGCCCCATGATATTTAAATTCTTGATGATTCTCTCTCCCCATCTTTGTATTATGTTGTTTTAATTCACATTTGTGATTTCTAGTAAGGACGAGTAACTTTTTATATCCGTATTGGATGTTTATATCTCTTCTATAAATTACATCTTTATTATTTTTTATGATTTGTTACTGTCTCTTCTTTATTATATATCCTGTGTATTAGTGATTTGGATGATTATATGCACTTCCTTTTTTTTGTTTTTCTTTTTAGAGAGAGTGTGTTTGAGCGAGGGCGGGAGGGGAGGGGCGGGAGGGGAGGACAGTCTGTGTTTGTGGCAGGCTCTATACCCAGCTCAGAGCTGACTCAGCTAGATCTCATGACCCTGAGATCATGACCTGTGCTGAAATCAAGAGTCCAATCATGAAATCAAGAGTCTAATGCTTAACTGACTGAGCTACCCAGGTGCTCCAATTGTACTCATCTCAAATATATTTTTTTAATTTATCATTTGTCATATAATACTGTTTTTTGTTTTGTGTGTTTATTTCCATAGAAGTTTTTGAATTTATGCAATATAAACTCACATTTTTCCTTCATGGTTTCTTGGTTTCATTTCATGCTTAGGAAAAGTTTCCATTAATAAACTGAGTTTATGGTAATATTTTCAGATTTTCCTCTAATAGTTTTATGGGATTTTTTATATTATAATTTTTTTAATGTTGTAATAATGAGACGAAGACTTTCATTTTTTAAATTTTGTTTTAAAGATTTTATTTATTTATTTGACAGAGAGAGAGAGCACAAGCAGAGGGAGCCATAGGCAGTGGGAGAGGGTGAAGCAGGCTCTCCACTGAGCAATGAGCTTGACCCCAGGGCTTGATATCAGGACCTTGGAATCATGACCTGAGTAGAAGACAGATGCTTAACTGACTGAGCCAGCCAGGTGTCCCTTATATTACAATTTTAAGTCTGTCTAGAATTTTTATTTGTATAAGGTGTGAGGTAGAGTATAACTTAATTTCTAAATATCAAGTTGCCCAATTCCTTGCATTGCACCTTTATCATAAACTGAATATATTTTTATATAAATGCAAAGTCTGTTATTGGATTTTCTATTCATTTTATTCATCTGTTTGTGTTCCTGCAATGATACCATATTGTGTCAATTACTATTGCCTTTTACTATGACTTGCTTTCTGGTATGGCAACTCTCCTCATTACTGATCTTTTATTTTTTTATTTTTTTTTGTTCCTATTTTTATTTTTTAATTTTATTTTTTTTTAAATTTATTTATTTGACAGAGAGAGAGAGAGAGAGAGACAGCAAGAGAGGGAATACAAGCAGGAGGAGTGGGAGAGGGAGAAGCAGGCTTCCTGCTGAGCAGGGAACCCGATTCGGGGCTCCATCCCAGGACGCTGGACTCATGACCTGAGCTGAATGCAGATGCCTAATGACTGAGCCACCCAGACACCCCTTGTTTTTATTTTTTTATTATTTTTTTCTTTCATTACTGATCATTTTTGAAAATGTCCTTTGGTGTGGGATGTCTGGCTGGCTCAGTTGGTAGAGTGTATAACTCTTGATCTTGAGGTTGCGAGTTTGAGCCCACGTCGTACAGACTTTATTAAAAAAAAAAAGAAATAAAATGTTCTTTGCTGTGCTTATGCATATTTACTTCAAATATCTTGAGAATTAGTAAGCTTGAGGAGTACTATATGAACACTCCAGTAGATGTTAAAAAAAAAAAAGCATTTGATGAAATTGACATCTGTAATATGGAATATTACGCACTTGTTAACAAAAAAGAGAGTTATTTGTACTGGAATGGAAAGATCTCCAACACAAGGGGATATCACAATAGAACAATGCATATCTTGTGAATCACTTAAAGTAAAAAAAGAAAACATCTATACATATACACTTGTGTATGAAAATATATATGCATATGAGTTTAAAAACAGAGATCTGGAGGGATACAGATATGTCATGGTTTTTGTTTCTGGAGAAGGGAATAGGAGTGTAGGGGTGTAGTGGATACTGTGGGGTGTTATCCACATGCTTTTTTTTTTTTTTAGGACAAGGCACTTTGGACAGTTGTCAGGAACGTGGCCTGCCTACAGCGAACGCAGAGTGCCTTTAGAAGCATTACCCTCAGCTGCCTGCAGGTGCTTTGACAAGTTTAAGTCCTTTCTTGGGGACAAAATGCATCCAATGACTGGTTATTTTGCAGTAGAAACACATGTTCCTTTGACCCAATTTGGGACAGTTCAGAAGGACAATTTTAGCTTCAGAGTTCCCTAAGATATTGCCTATTATTGCTTCTCTCATCCCTTCCAGACATTGTTTCTGAGCATACTTCTCATAAACCACCTGCACACGAATTTGTCTCAGTCTGTTCCCTGGGGAACCTGGCCTACAACAAATCATTGTAGGTGGAGGAGTGCCTGGGTGGCTCAGTCAGTTAAGCATCTGCCTTCGGCTCTGCTCATGATCCCAGTGTCCCGGAGTCCAGCCAGATGTTGGGCTCCCTGCTCAGTGGGAAACCCACTTCTCTCTCCCCCTCCGCTTGCTATCTCTCTCTCAAATACATAAATAAAATCTTTAAAAAAAAAAAAGGAAAAAATTATTGTAGGTGGAGAATAGGTGGGAGGGTCTTTCAGATTTTACTCTCTGATAAAAACTTTACTTGTTTATTTTTAAGATTTTAAAAAATTATTTTATTATTTTTTCAAGATTATATTTATTTATTTGAGGGAGAAAGAGAGCCAGCACAAGCAGTGGGGGAAGGGCAGAGGGAAAGGGAGAAGCAATCTCCCCACTGAGCAGGGAGCCTGAAGCAGGGCTGAATCCCAGGATCCTGAGATCATGACCTGAGCTGAACGAAGGCAGAGGCTTAACAGACTGAGCCACCCAGGTGCCCCTAAGATTTGTTTTAAAGTAGTTTCTTGGGGCACCTGGGTGCTCAGTGGGTTAAGCCTCTGCCTTCAGCTCAGGTCATGATCTCAGGGTCCTAGGATCCAGCCCCACATCATGCTCCCCGCTCAGCAGGGAGCCTGCTTCCCCCTCTCTCTCCACCTGCTTTTTTGCCTACTTGTGATCTCTCTATGTCAAATAAATAAATAAAATCTTTTAAAAAAGTAAATAAAGTAATCTCTTCACCTAACATGGGGCTCAAACTCACAACCTTGAGACCAAGAGTGGTATGCTCCACAGATTGAGCCAGCATGTGCCCCTTGAATAAATTACTTATAAGAATCCACTGTATAGGGACGCCTGGGTGGCTCAGTTGGTTAAGCGGCTGCCTTCGGCTCAGGTCATGATCCCAGCGTCCTGGAATTGAGTCCCACATCGGGCTCCTTGCTCGGAGGGGAGCCTGCTTCACCCTCTGCCTCAGCCTGCCACTCTGTCTGCCTGTGGTCGCTCTCTTGCTCTCTCTCTCTCTGACAAATAAATAAATAAAATCTTAAAAAAAAAAAAAAGAATCCACTGTATACAATTTTGAATTTGTGTTTAAGTACTATGATTGAATAGGGAGCACCTGGCTGGGTCAGTCAGAGAGCATGCAATTCTTGATCTCTGGTTTGTGAGTTCCAGCCCCATATTATGTGTAGAGATTATTTACATAAATAAAACTTTTTAAAAAATGATATATTAAAAAGGTCTTAAGAAAAAATAAAAAATAAATATTCTCATTGAACAGGAAATATAATAATGTACCAATTTTTTTAAGTTTCTATCCTTAATGTGGGGCTAGAACTCACAGCCTAAGATTAACAGTTGCATATTCTACCAACTGAGCCAGATAGGCACCCCCTTATGTTGAGCTAACTTTAAAAAAAAACTCTGGTGCCTTGTACACCTTTCCTCCCATCCAGTAGTCTGACTACCGTATCAAGAGTCATTTCATTTCTATACACTTCCCTGACTGGGAATCACATACAGTCACGTTTTTGCCTGGCTTGATGTGGTGCAAAGAACCACAAAGTAATGCAAAGACTTCTCATCAAGGTGGATTTTTCACTGCTCTGTAGAGATGATAAAAACAAAACAAAACAAAACAAAAACAAAAACAAAGTACAGTTGAACCAGAATAGGTGTTCAGAGACCCGTGACAGTCATTGTCACAAAAATGAGTTAGTTGTATCCCCCAAAAAAGGAAATTCCTGTAGGAAGCTTGTTGAACATCACGAAGCCAAAGTACCAGAAGTGAAACCCAGGGTTCTGGGCTCCAGATGCTCAGTGCAGCATTCTTTAAAAATAAAATTTTCATTTTCTAAAGGCTGACTTTATTTTCTGCTTGGTATTATGCCCTAGATGGGTACAGCAGACCTCTATTCTGTAGCTAGGGCAGAGGAATTCTTATCCTTGGAGGGGAAGGGAATAAGGAAATTTGTTCAAAGGACCTGCTCATCTGTGGTCACCCTGAGGGAATAGCTGTGTCCTCAGCAGCTCAGGAGTCCCTTTCTGCCCCACTTTTCTCCAGAGTTCTGTTTTCAAGTTTCTCTGGACACTGATCTCCAGAAGCTGTGGGGAAACACTGTCCCACCTTATTTTCACACATCCATGAAACTCCCCATTCAGGAGTTGGTATCTTAGCTTGGCCAGTGAACAATTAACCACAAGTGGGGTGGTTGGATACTTCCCTTAAATATGAGGAAGTTCAAAATTGAGGAGTCTATGTTTGTTGGTCTAGGACAACTGTGCTTTGTTCTGCTCCAGACAAACCTCATGCAACCTTAAATGCAGAAAATAACAAGTGTTGATGAGGAAGTGAAGAAATTGGAAGCTTTGTGTGTTGTTGGAAATGTAAAATATTACAGGTGCTGTATGAAACAGTATGGCAGTTACCATATGACCCAGCAATCTCACTTTCAGGGATATATTCCCCAAAATTGAAAGCAGGGTCTCAAAGTGATAGTTTCACATTTATGTTTATAGCAGCATTATTTAAAATCGCTAAAATGTAGGAGAGCCTGGGTGGCTCAGTCTGTTAATTGTCTGCCTTTGGCTCAGGTCATGATCCCAGGGTCCTGGAATCAGACTGCATTGGGCTCCCTGCTCAGTGGAGAGTCTGCTTCTTCCTCTCCCTTTGCCTCTGCCTCCCCCCCCCTCTCTCTGTCTCTCATGAATAAATAAATAAGACTGCATTGGGCTCCCTGCTCAGTGGAGAGTCTGCTTCTTCCTCTCCCTTTGCCTCTGCCTCCCCCCTCCCTCTGTCTCTCATGAATAAATAAATAAAATCTTTAAAAAAAAAAGCCAAAATGTAGAAGTGACCCAATGCCCATTGATGGGTGAATGGATAAACAAACAAAATGTGATATATACACATACACACTGGAATATTACTAGTCTTAAAAAGTAAGAAATTCTGTTACATTGCTACAACATGGGTGAACTTTCAGAAATTAACCATAATTATGATTATGAAATTATGGTTAATTTCTGAAAGTTCACCCATGTTGTAGCAATGTAACAGAATTTCTTACTGTGAAATTAGACAGTTACAAAAAGACAAATACATGGGGCTCCTGGGTGGCTCAGTGGGTTAAAGCCTCTGCCTTCGGCTCAGGTCATGATCCCAGGGTCCTGGGCTCTCAGGTTCTCTGCTCAGCAGGGAACCTGCTTCCTCCTCTCTCTCTGCCTGCCTCTCTGCCTACTTGTGATCTTTGTCTGTCAAATAAATAAATAAAATCTTTAAAAACAAACACAAAAAGACAAATACAATATGACCCCCACCCCATTTAAAAAAATGTTTATTTTTTTTTTGGAATCTTGACACCTAACATGGGGCTCAAACTCAAAAACCTGAGATCAAAAGTTGCATGCTCCTCTTACTGAGCCGGCTGGGTGCCCTGTATGATCCCACTTACGTGAGGTATTAAAAGAGTCAAATTCATAGAAACAGAAAGTTGAATGGTGGTTAGTTACCAGAGGGAAGGGAAAATGGGGAGTTGTTTCATGGATACAGAGTTTCAGTTTTGTAAGATGAAAAAGTTCTGGATTGGTTGCACAACAATGTAAATATACTTAATACTCTTGAAATGTACACTTAAACATGGATAGTGTGGTAGATTTTATGTTACATGTTTTTTACAATTAAAAAAAGTATAAAATATAACATTTCAATTATAAAAAATAATTAAAATATTTAAAGACTTTTTATTTTTATTTTTTAAAAGATTTCATTCACTTATTTGACAGAGAGATCATGAGTAGGCCGAGAGGCAGGCAGGTAGGGGGGTGGGGAAGCAGGCTCCCTGCTGAGCAGAGAGCCCAATGCAGGACTCGATCCCAGAACCCTGAGATCATGACCTGAGCCAAAGGCAGAGGCCCAACCCCCTGAGCCACCCCGGCGCCCCTTTAAAGACTTTTTTTTTAAAGATTTTATTTATTTATTTGACAGAGATCACAAGTAGGCAGAGAGGCAGGCAGAGAGAGAGAGAGAGAGGGAGGAGGAAGCAGACTCCCCGCTGAGCAGAGAGCCTGATATGGGGCTCAATCCCAGAACCCTGGGATCATGATCTGAGCTGAAGGCAGAGGCTTTAACCCACTGAGCCACCCAGGTGCCCCCTTTAAAGACTTTTAAAAAATGTTTATTTATTCATGAGAGACAGAGAGAGAGAGAGAGAGTGAGAGAGGCAGAGGGAGAAGCAGACTTCCCGCCAAGCAGGGAGCCCGATGCTGGACTCAATCCTAGGACCTCGGGATCACAACCTGAGCTGAAGGCAGAAGCTTAAATGACTGAGCCACCCAGGTGCCCCAGAATAAGTTAAATACTTAAAACACTCAGTGAACAGGCCAGATGACAAGTTAGAGGAAGTTAATAAACTAGAAGACAGATTGTAGAAATTATTCAGAGTATAATACAAAGAGATGTTAGGAAATAGGAATGATGCAATGAGAAGGTCTAACACATAGACAATTGGTTTCTAGAAGAAAAGAATGGAAAACATGAAAAAGAGATATTATTCAAAGATAAAGCACCTGAGAAATTTCCCAGAATTGATGAAAAATATGAATACTTTGATTCAGAAATCAGAATGAATCCCAGGATAAAAACAAGTAAAAAAAAAAATTCACCCTACCTTCTTCTTTTTTTTTTTTAAATTTTTTTATTTATTTGACAGAGAGAGCTCACAAGTAGACAGAGAGGCAGGCAGAGAGAGAGAGAGGAGGAAGCAGGCTCCCTGCGGAGCAGAGAGCCCGATGTGGGGCTCGATCCCAGGACCCTTGGATCACGACCCGAGCCAAAGGCAGAGGCTTTAACCCACTGAGCCACCCAGGCGCCCCAACCCTACCTTCTTTTTAGGGAAACTATAGGAGATCAAAGATACACTGTAGTAGAAAAAAAAAAAAAAGGCTATAGTAAAAGTACGCAGGAGAGCCTGGGAGGCTCAGTCAGTTGAGCATCCAACTCAAAATCCAACTTGATTTTGGCTCAGGTTGTGATCTCAGGGTTGTGGGTTGCACTCTGTGCTGGGCATGGAGCATGCTTGGGATTCTCTCTCTACCTCTCCTTCTGCTACTCCCCCTCTCTGCTCTCTCACACTCTCTCTTTCTCTC